>JAUUDZ010312945.1:0-28485 GCA_032361705.1 Panulirus versicolor | reverse complement strand
CTGTTTGTGTTAATCTCACCCCCCCCCCCCCTCCACATAGACACACACACACACACACACGTGCAAGTCCTAAACTATAGACCTGTGCCATTTAACAAGCGTCCTTTACAGGCTAATTGGGAATGTATTCCGAAAAAGCAGATAAATGGTTATTTGGTTGAAAAGAATGTCTCAAGTAAAAAGCAACATGATTCAGTTGGAGGAGGTCATAAGAATGGATGTAAAGTTTATATATAAAAGAGAGAGAGAGAGAGAGAGAGAGAGAGAGAGTTGGGCAGGTGATTGACTGTTCTTAAACACTGAAGGTTTTCGTGCTCTATAAACCGCAGGACAACTTGTATTGAAACAGAAGGCTAGGCTGCTACTGTATTACTTCAAATTATACCCAAGTTCGTTGGGGTGGGAACGGAGTGCATCAAAGATGCCTTTTCTAGCGTGGAGACAGTAACAGGCCGGGTGGCACAGGCTGTGGTTTTGTTATTCTAGTTGTTCTCTGTAAATACTGGCTTGGACTTGCAACCTACCTGAGAGACGGAGAAAGCGTTGAAGAATAAGAAAGACAGCAACACACTTGGATATAAGGCAGTAATGGTAAAGTGAATTACATTGGATATCAAGTTATACATTATCATGCTATCAGGATGTTTCTATAAGAATAATCCTGTGGTTAGATGGTTATTTAGGTTTAAGTTCTATGTCTCCTTTAGGCCGTCAACATCGAGTTATAAACACCCAACTGAATTATTTTCATCACCAGTTGTTAAAGAGAATTGTCTAAGCTTATATATAGGCTTAGATAATTGTTTGACTTCGGCGGGACACTCATACTCCTGAGATCAATGTCCCACTGTCCACTGGAAATTTTGACATGCGCGAACATTTCCGACTTCCGTAGATAATAAAGTCCCGCTCGACCGAAATAAATTTTTGTAAACTACATGGAACTTATACTACTGCCGTATTGGAGATATTCGTAAATATCAAAGGTACAGTATGATTATGAATTGTAAATGATACCTATGTTATTAGATTAGAACAGTATTATTTCGGTTAAATTCTACACTCATAGGATACCTTTCATTTTCATACATTACTTTCAAATTCGTAAACTCTTATTCTTTAGGAGAATTGAAATAGGAATTGTGACATTTTAGTGCTGAGTAGTTAAAACGTGTGGGCGAGTCAAATTGACACAAACGACGAAACAATATGAATTACCTTCGTTTTTTTTTTTTTTTTTGTAAATGTGAATGATATCGTTATTGTTGCCATTTCGATTTTTTCCACTTATTACTCTATATTTTCAGTTGTACATTTATTACTACTAAATATTATTATGTAAATATCTTGAACTTAATCTCATTTCAAGTGACACCAGGAAAGCTATCTTACGGCAAGGGTTAATACTCCTGAAAATTTAAATATTCATTAGTTAACTATATCACTGGCATCTTTACTTGCGTTATGACATTCAGAAATTGTCCTTTGGCCTGAGTATGATTCCTGAAGTGTGTCAGGATGAGACCATTTTATACAGCACATACATCCAACCCAGAGCCCATTATGCTACCAGCTACACAGGGACAGCCGCCCGAGAACGGGCTGTCGTACAGACGAAAGAATTTTTTTTTCTTCACATTGACATATTCCACCGTGATATCAAAATGCCCAAGAGAAAGTAATATCATTTTTGCTGGTCCAAGTATTCCTTTAATACAAAATTAATGAGAACGTACTGATGTGGAATGCACCTAAAATACCAAGTGCCCGACGCAAAGTAGCATTATTCACTCCTCTCAAACAAAGAAATAAAAGAATTGGCAATCAGAGCATTTCGGAAATTATTCATTTCCTGTAAAATAGTCTCCCCGAAAAAAAAAAAAATCTGGTAAATGTGCTTTCTCTTAGTACGTTATGAACATCTGAAAAATCGAGACGTAAAAGTATTAAATATCAAGACTTTGTCAGCTGCAAAAATATATTTTTAGTAAACCCGTTTAAAAGTCTACAATATCCTGAAATCCACTCCTCAATTTTTAAAGAAGATATGTTCCAGTGACCAGTACGATATAAAAAGGGAGAGGAATTAGTACGTATTCGGTCTACTATTTCATTTTACAACTGGTATGATTTATACTGACATCGTATGTAAGCGAAATGAATTTTCCTTTTTCTTATTGGAGAGATATTCCAATTTCAACTCAATAAGGAGTTGATACTTATATACCAGTGGTTCATTCCCGGTCCCTGTGTACACATTTGAATGAAACGACTGGTTCATGTTTTCGTTATTAATCATTTTATCATGAGGTCATAAGCTTTGTTCTTCGTATGCTGGTGATATAATTGATATCCTCAACTACTCTAATAAGATCAATTTTGTATAACTTTTTAAAAACTGCTTCCCGCAAATATGAATCTTTGTTTACTGTGGGATATCTTCTGTTACGATCCTTAGGAACGAAACGATGTAGTGTTGACTTTTGAGGTTCTCCCGCCAAAGTGGCTGATGCTCTGTGGTTTTAAATCCATGGACACTGTAACTACGATAAAGAAGTAGGATAAGATATCGTATTCAGATCAAGTGAACAGCATATAAAGAGGACAGAAGATGAAGCTGGAAGAATCTTTGTCATAATTGAAGGTGGACTGTCGACAAGTAACGGCTAATACAATAATCGGAGGTAAACTTTTCAAATGAACTATGACACCGAAAAGACATTCTGAATAATTCTAGTGCTTATCTTGCTGAGTATCTTGTCTGTAAAGCTTCAGTTCATAGGCTCCACAGAAGTAACTGAAGGTTTATAAAGCATGTCAAGAGACTTAACTGATAAATGTAAACTGGTATTACAGAGAAAACAGGGGTCCACTGTATCACCTTAACGTAGATATTGACAAATTGTGTAAATGGTGTATTAGAGTGTTGATAAGAACTTACTCAAATACGGGGCAACAATATATGAATGTCCAAAATTAAGCACAATATAGTACTTTGATTTATCTCTGGAGGTGTTAGCTATACAAGTGCAGTTGTCATACTGCGCCCATATATCTTACAAAGGAGACATCTTGATTATGCAGTGTAACTGGCCTACCACTTTACAGAATGGATATAAATAGATAGAGTGTGAGTGCACATAAAAGAAAGATACCCTTGTAAAATGATAGATAAAAACCAGGATAAAAGTAAATAGAAAATACAAAAAAAATCATCTGGAGGTTATTGATATAGCCTTTATGTTATCAGTGTCAGATCATATTTCTTTTTGTTGTTGCTGGTGATTTGATATTAGCGATTTTTTTTCTCTATACTTTATTGGTGTTTGACTGAATATGGAACTTGGATGCTTGGGGAAATATCACCTTTTATTTTACAGAATTTACTGAGTCCTTATGTTAATAGTTGTTTTTGTAAACAACTGTGTTCATGGAAGTACAACTATTTTTGTGCTTGTCTTCAAGTGTGAGATTTAGCCACACATTTCATCTTATGCGTTCAGCAAATTTTTAGTATTACAATGGAGATGCACTTTACATCATATTATCAAAGGACTAACAAGCAGGTAAAGTTTCTGGCATCGTACAAAATATTTTTAGCATGCCCCTAGATTTACGGCATCAAAAATAAGGGTTCTGCACCTCATTTAAGCTGGACTTTGGCTTTATTTTTCTTGCGGGCTCCAAACTAACTAAAATTTGACTCAACAAGACTGACTGGTCAAGACTAACTGGTCTAGAGTATTGACTGATATTATTCTTTGGCTTTTGTTGTCCTACCAGCAGAAAGGCTTTCGAGCAATCCAATTTTCCTCAAGATTTTTTTTTAACAGAATTATTGCTTATTTTTGCTCAATACATTGTAAACCATATCTGTTTATGTTCCCTCCTTGCTAAGTTTTCTGTGCTTTTTATGAGTCTCTAGTCATTTACGTAATTCCTCCTTAAGGTCAGGCTTCTCATTTTTGATATTTTTCATTTAGGTCCTTTCCAAGTTTACTTTGTGCCAGAATAAGCGTTGTAAAGATGCATATGTTTTATTATATTTTTGCATGCTTTTAACAATTCAGTTGAACCTGATAGGTGTGGTTGATGATTTCATCGAGGCATTTATTGAATCATAGTCTTACAGGCTTGTAAAGTTTTAATTGATCATGATAGTTGTGACTAATGATTTCATCACAGAGAATAGGGCCTCACTCTGTTTTTAACTTTATAACTCAGGAATTGAGATGATAAAATGTGCCAAACAAAGAGGGATGATAATCATTTTTTTACTTTAATTCACAGTGAGCTGTACTGAAGCATCATGCCATCCGAAAGGAGGAAAAGTAAAGAAAAGAACAAAGAGAAAGAAAAGGAAAGAGATGTTGAACCAGAAAAAGATATAGTAGAAGATGTAGAAATGGAAGAGGAAGAGGATCAAGAAGGGGGAATCCGCATTGGTGACATATACCTTCCTCCTCCACCACTTCCAGCATGTACGTTTGACAGCACAAGTCCCAGAATGGTTATTACACACATAGAAAATGAATTTTTCAAGAGCTATGCTGGTAAACAGGTAATACAAATTTCTAGAGCTCTGTCCCTTTTCCAGCCTCACCTTTATATCCAAATATCCTCATATTTTTGAGATCTAGTAAGATTTTCTAGTATTTTCCATGTTTATTCAATATTTGACAACTTTTTGGAAAATTATCCAGCATGTTTTGTGTATGTATTGCATCCATTTTGCCCAGAAGTTTCAGATTAATTATAGAACTAGATAATTGATAAATGAAAATGGTTAGGTGGTATTTGAACTAAATGAAGGAAGCACAAAATAGTGACAACAGTTTAACAATCCATATATATCTTTGATGCTCTTTTCCTCTGGGGAGAGGGTCAAAAGGTTGGCCACAGAGTTAGTGAACCCCAGTGCTACTTCTAATCCTTTAGTGCTTCCCCCTAAACATGCCACTAGAAGAGGGCAACTCTAGTGCAGTGTTGTCAGAGGCTTCTGCCTAATACGCCTGCCTTTGTTTAACTCTGTGTACTTTTGGTGTCAATATATACTTTTGTAGCAGGATGTTACTGGCATCAACCTGGGCAGGTAATGTCTTTCCTCACGTGCACTTACTATAAGCTCTCTTGACTAGCCATAGATAGTATATATATTTGATGCATTATACAGTTTAATATATATTTTGTTAACATTTTATCCTGATTGTAATATCAACTATTTAATAGATTTTAGGTCCTTTAAGGGAAGGTGACATGGTGGGGTATATCAGAATATCAAAAAATCTTGCATTTATGTGGACTTGGGGTTACCTCAGAAAATCCTGATTTACAGTGCATAAGATACTGTATTGCAATGGATGTTACATCAAAATATAAGCTAGAGACATGCCACTTGTCAAAATCAGTACAGTAGTTATCATTAGTTTGGTCAGGGAGTACTGGATATCAAAATTTCAGCCCCAGGCTCATTATATTACTTCAAAGTGCCTGTTACTCTAGTTTTAAATCAATTCCATGTGAATAAGCAACATCTGCAAAGTGTTCTCCTATTAGCATCAGGGATTACATAAATGAATTGTCAGCTCTTTGCTCTGGATCTTATTAGTATACAAGTGAGAAAGTAGGAGGGAGGCAGAAAAGAAGGAAGGTAAAAGTAAGGGGAAATAATAGAATGTAAAAAGAAGAGTAATAACAGTCTATGAATGTAGCAGAATTGAGAATGTGATGCAAGAAAAGAAACATCATATGGGGAAAAGGCAGTCCTTTTGAATTTTCATTTTTACCCCATATGTTCTTTGAAAAAAAGATTGAATTTTTGTAATAATGTTTTTTTAGATGAGGAAACTTACAGGAAAGTAAATTTATTTGATCATTTTTCATTCTTACAGGTGCTAGGACCATTCCACAAGAGCTTCACATCCATTGTTGGACCAAATGGAAGTGGCAAGAGCAATGTTATTGATTCCATGCTGTTTGTTTTTGGATACAGAGCTCAAAAGATTCGTTCTAAGAAAATATCTGTTTTAATACACAACTCTGAGCAGCATCAAAATGTCCAGAGCTGCACAGTTGCAGTTCATTTTCAAAAGATCATTGATAAGGATTGTGATGAGTTTGAAGTTGTACCTAATTCACACTTTGTTGTGTCCCGTACAGCTTTTCGGGATAACTCATCATATTATCAAATGAATGGAAAGCGATGCCAGTTTAAGGCTGTTGCAAAAGAACTTAGGTTTCATGGGATTGACTTAGATCACAATCGATTCCTCATTCTTCAGGGTGAAGTGGAACAGATTGCCATGATGAAACCCAAAGGCCTCACTGAGCATGACACTGGCATGCTTGAATTTCTCGAAGATATAGTTGGATCATCTAGGTTCAAGGAGCCCATAGAACTCTTAAGTAAAAGAGTAGAAGACCTAAATGAAGCAAGAGGGGAGAAGTTAAACAGGGTTAAACTTGTAGAGAAGGAAAAGGATGAGTTAGAAGGGCCTAAAGATGCAGCCGTAGAACATTTGAGATTAGAAAATAAAGTGACACGCAAAAAACATACACTGGCTCAGTTTTATTATTTAGAATGTTCTCAAACAAAAGAAAAAGCAGAGGAAAAAAAGAAGGAGATTGATGATGGTATGAGTGATGTAAAGAAAGAACTTGAAGACCTTAGTGAAAAGAAGACTGCAAAGGAAGAAGAAAAAAAGAAATTCATGAAAAAGTTGGAGGAGATTAGTAAGATAAAAGAGCAGTGCTCAGAAAGATTCAAATGCTTAGAAAGTGAAGATGTCAAAATGCAAGAAGATCTCAAACACAAAAACCAGAAGAGAAAGAAACTAATGAGCCAACTTGCGACTGACAAAAGTAGATTAGAGGAGCTTGAGCATGTTCCAGAAAAAAGTGAGAAAGATATACAAGAGTGTGAAAAACTGAGAAGTAATATGGAAAACCAGAGAAAGAAAGAAGAGGAGGCTTATCACAAAGCAATGTCAACACTCAACTCAGAAACCCAGCAGTTGCAGGATGAAAAGGCTAAATTTGAAACAAAACTCATTGATCTTCGAAAAGAAGTTGATGAAGCAAAGAGTGCTGTTGATATTGCTCAGTCGGAATTAGACATCTGCCAGAGCACAGAGCGAAATGAAAAAAAGAAACTTGAACAGATTGTAGCAGGAATAGAGAAGGCCCATGATACTATCAGTAAAAGAAAAGAGGATGTACAGAAGCTGGAAAATGATATACCAAAGAGTGATGAACAGCTGAAAATGGACATGCAGAAACTTCAAAAACTAATTCCTGAACAGCAGAAGATTGAGGAGGAGCTCAGAACACATCGAGTAAAGCTTGAGGAGACTCGCAGTGCGATGCAGTCATCACGGTCCCGGGGTAGAGTAATGGATGCTATTATGGAGCAGAAAAGAAACAGAAGCATTGTGGGAATCTTTGGCCGTTTAGGTGATTTAGGGGGCATTGATGAAAAATATGATATTGCAATTAGTACAGCTTGTGGTCCACTGGATAATATTGTTGTTGATACAGTTGAGACTGGTCAGAAATGTATCAGTTTCTTAAAGAGGAACAATATTGGTACAGCTACTTTTATCGCTTTAGACAAGATGGAGAAATGGAGAAATCAATGTGAGAGATCAATGCAGACCCCAGAGAATGTACCTCGCCTTTTTGATTTAGTAACTATGAATGATGATAGAGTGAAGACAGCATTTTATTTTGCCCTGAGAGACACTCTTGTCGCTAATGATTTAGATCAAGCATCTCGTATTGCATATGGTAGAGTGCGTCATCGTGTAGTAACCTTAAAAGGAGAGCTAATTGAACCTTCTGGTACTATGAGTGGGGGTGGACGGTCAGTTCTTCGTGGTCGTATGGGTAAACGAGCAGCTGTTGTAAATATTGACCCCAGAGAAGTTGAGCATGTAGAGAATAAGGTAGATGAGTTGACACAACATGCTGGAAAACTTCGTAGAGATCGTTCCCAACTAGAAGAGTCTGTACAGCACCTTACAAAAGATTTAAAGTTCATGAAAATGGATGTTCAGAAATTTAGAATGGAGCTAGAGGCAGCTCAGCAGCAGGTTACATCCCTTCAGCAACAGAAGAAACAACAAGAAGAGAAAGTTAAGTCTGTCAAACCAGACCAGGCAAAGATAAAGAAGATTGAAAAGGATATTGAACAGAAAATGAAAGTATATAAAGAGGCATCATCCTCTGCCCAAACAGTGGAATCAGAAGTGACAAAAATTCATAATCAAATTATGGATGTGACTGGAGGAAAAATGAAGGGACTCAAGAAATCCTTGGATAGTGTCAACAAAAAGCTTGAGAAGGTCAATGCAGAAATTACCAGGCTGCAGGTTAGTCATTGTTTGATTTGTGGCTTTTTTTTTTTCCCCCCATCTTAGACTAGTATTAACGTACCTTTTTTAGTTGAACAAATTTAAATATAACAATGTTCAGTTTTTGTTGGATGTGTGTTGCTATATGACTGTAAGGACGTGTATAAGAGGAGATTTTGGAATGCATTGGTAAGAAAGTGTTTTTAGGGTGGAAAAATGAATGGCAAGGAAAAAGATTGACGAAGAGAATCTTTGTGTCAGAAGGAGTGAGAGGAAGGGAGAGGAGAGACCAAAAGGGAAGGATGGATTAAAGGAGGCTTTAGAGTATCAGGGTCTGAATATTCAGGAGGATGAGAGACATGCATGGGAAAGAATTAATTGGATTGTTGTGATATATGTGGAGTAACATGCAGTCACTTGGCTGAACTAAGGCATATGAAGTCAGATTAAACCATAGGGCTTGGCTGTGATGGTGGGCTCTAGTTTCATTACATTATATATCCCAGCCAGACATTGGTTGTGGGAAGTTAAGGCATTTGTTCCTGACACTTCTTTCCCAATATAGAAGAAACAGTAGTGTATGAAATATGATAAAGCTTCAGATTTATTATGTCATATATGAGGATGTAAAAAGAGCATAGATATGCTCAGACTCCACAGAAAAAATATAATCATAGAAATTACCCAGAACACAGGAATTTCTCTTGTAGCATAGACTAGGAAATAGAGTTCAGTGGCCAGGAAACAGGGTGTAGTAGGTTTTGTGAAATTTACAGTGAAGGAGTAGGAATATGAATACCTTAGACTTAAAAACAGGAGGAAGGTTGGCCAAGAGGGATGAATGGTTTAGCAAAATATGCCAAAAAGCAAAGGAACTTAACAGTGTTCTGATAAGAAAGAACCAACAGAGAAGCTGTAGAAAGAATATTAAGGACAAAGCATGTGATAATACAAAACTCTTCCATGAATTCATGAAGAGTAGATTGTCTGTTAAAAGAGTGACTAATAAGGATAAGGGATGCAACTATGTAATGTTAGTAGCATCAGAAAACAAGAATATTATGAGACAAACAAGGTATGTGGTGAATGTTACATGCTAACCCTGCCTCAGGAAAAATTGCATGAGCACCCTTCATGTAAGACCTCTTGTATTGGAACTTCTAAGTCAGCCCCATGCAGTATACTTATGATTTTGAGCAGCTATGTATCATTTTTAATTTTAACAGGTAGCCATCAAAAGTGCTGAGCGCAACACCATAAAGACAAAGGAGAAAATAGCAGGAATGGAAGCAGAAATTACTGATGTCCAGAATGAGCTAATAAGCTTACAGAAAAAGCGTACAAGAATTGAAGATGAAGCTAAGGAGGTGCTAGAGCAGTTGCAGTCTGTTACAGTATGTATTTTTTGCTTTTTCACAATTCATTAGAATTTATGACTTACCAGAATGTGTTAGAAGATTAGCTATACTTGTGAAAAGATTTGCTGGACCTGAAGACTAGTGGTAATGGTCAAAAACTTTTTTTATATTTTATTCATTACAAATGTTCTAATGCACGGCAAAGCATAATGGGTGTCTGTCTGTTAACATTTCCATTCCCATTTGATGTCAGTGGTTCCTCATCACCTTAACCAAATTTTGGGGTGGTTAAGGAAGTAATTCATTTTTTAAACTAAAGTTTAACAATTAGGGTATTTGAAACTCAGACAAGAAAAAAATTTTCATGCACTTACATGAATTCTGTTAAATCTAAGAGACCTAAATACTATCTATCCCCGACATACGTTCGAGTTCCATTCTGATCAACCGGTCGGATCTCGAAATGGACGTAAGTCAGACGTATGTCAGCATGGCATGTAAAATTTGTATACCTGTACAGCATTCTTTTATCCTACTCACTTTCTATCATAATTATCATGCTTTTTTATTAACCAGTTTTATTATACAATTCTGCAGTTTCTTTTTACCTTTTATTTAAGATTCCCTACTGTGTATTTCATTTTTATTTTTATGTTATGCAAGTTCTACTGTGATTAAATTATCTCATTTATGTTTAACCAGTTTTTTAATTGACAATTTTTAAATCACTCAATGGTTTATTAAAAAGAGAATATTCTTGGTGTATTTTTACCTTTTTGTCAGCACTTGCTGCTTCACCTTTGACTCAAATATTGTGCAAGCTATATCTTTTGAATCTATTGAACCAACCATGATTCACTGTGAAGTTTGCAATGTAATCCTCGCCCTTTCGCTCCTTCAAAGTCTCAGAAAGACATAGCCTTCGCCTGAATTGTTAGTAAGCTTAGTGGTACATGTTTTTGAATTTGATGTTCCATCTACAGCATCAACAACTTTTCCATTTCATGGATGGACCCTTGTCATTCCTTTGTTATTATCGTAGACTTCATACTTACCAAACCTTTCACTGCTTCACGTATTTTTTCTTTGTCATTTAAGATTTTGTAGGCTGTCGAATGGGACAACTGTGAATCACACGTAATCACATTAACTTTTTTCCTCCTCCATATTGGATGACTGCCTTTATTTTCAATGCCACACTGAGTGTCTTCCTTGGCTTCTTGCCAGATCTATCTACATGTGATGGATTTTTTCTCTTGTTTGTCATCTTCTTTGGGGTTTAATACAAAAATAGTTTAATCCAACATGAAAATTTGTTAGATTCACTTGAATATCGTGTGCTTACTGAATGGTAAGCGAGAGTGCTGCTGTGATGTACACAGTGCAGGGATATCATCTGATAGTCACTATCGTATATTTTCAGCTGTTAGCACTAGCACTAGCAAGCTTGATTTTTATATTTATGTATATTTTTCAATTCATATTTTTTCTGTTTGTATGTACGGATGGTCGTAACTCGCATAGGTCATAAGTAGGGAATAGACAGTATATACATATAGTTGGGGAGTCAGAATAGCTGACTATGCACCCTTGTCAGGATTCTTCACTGTTGAGATTATATTTTAGGTACTAAATAACAAATAAAGTGATGGTCTCTAAAAAAATTTGAAATATAAATTTTGTCAGGACACACCACCTCACCTTTTCTCCAGTGAAATGAAACTCAAATATGGTGCAACTCATTAAATCATTATTGATATCAATCTGATAGATATAGATACTAAGTGTAAAGAGATTAACTATGAATTAATTCTTCAAATTTGACTTTGACCTTCACATAGCCTTGATAACATCAGACCATCCCCAAGGTCAGTTTAAGTGAGTCATTAAAAGAATCTATTGGATCAGTATGGTTAGAAGCATCTCAACCTTATTCCTGCTTGGTGAGATTAATGACCTTCACCCCTCGGTAACCATCTGTATGGTGATAGCCACCTGTGGCTGGGCCTGGGTCCTCCCTCCAAGTAGCACTAATACCATAATTATTCTCTGTCTTTTGTTACTGACCTGCCTCCTAATTTGCAGAATTGCAGAAGACAGATCTTCAGTATTGCTATTTAATCTGGATTCTTCCACCCTGCCATGTATAGGTTTACCTTGGTCATTTAGCTGTTTTTCTCATCATTCCTATGTTCTCTTGTTGTTTCCACACCTCTTCTTGGCTTTCCCACATATGTCCTGTTACATCTTCTACATGGAATTATGTACAACACACTCTGTTCTTATGTATTCTTTGGTCTTTTGTCTTTCACTTTGTTTCCTGTCTTGATCCCTGATCCCCATGTTATTACCATGGAGGCTTGACTGAGAATTCTTCCACTAGGACTTGATCACTTGGTGCTATGAACCACTTCATATTTTCTTCTCAGCTTTTCCATCCTCATTTTTGTCTCTGCTCCTCTCCATGATTCTCCTTGCCTTCTTCAGCTTCACCAATATGCCCCAAGGATATTGAAGTTTTCTGAAGATGTCAGCTTTCTGCCTGAACTCCCCTTCCAAATATTCCATGATGCATATTCTCATTGCCCTTAGAGAAGAAAAAAAAACTAGGCACAACACATGATTTGATTCAGCTGTTGTGAGCTGAAAAGAAGTGTAAGTTGCCATCTCTATTGGTCTGCATCCAGTATACTGAAAATTTCAGTCCTCCATCCCCTTTCCATAATGTGTCTTGAGAACAGAAGTTTGATGTCTTTTTCTACTGTGAATTGTATGTTTTCTTGTAAGGTGTTTAGTCATGTCATGTCTCCTTAGGATTATGACCAGCACTTTATCCATACATCTCATTTATGTTGCCGTGCTGCCTTTAATTTTAATGTTCTTGGTATTTGATTTGTTCATGAATGGGAATGGTGGAGATAAATATGAGGGTCATGGAAATAGTGGTGTATCCTGGGGAAGGTGTAGCATAGGAGATTCATCAGTTATTATTTGTGAATGATAGGGTGGTTTTTGGACTTTTCTGCTGAGTCCACCTCCCACCCTGAACCCTATTTTCTTCCCCAGACAGAGATATAAATAGATGGATAGGAAAGATAGTTATAGAAGTATAGTCAGATCAATGTTTTATTTGTTCATTAAGATAAAAAAAACTTATCTTTGTGACAGCAAGAAGAGCTTGATTTGGGAGAGCAAGTCACTGAACTGAAGACTGAGTATGAGAAGTTTGTCAAAGCAGAAAACAAGATAAAAGCCACAAAGATTGAAATTGATCAGGAGATAGAAAAATATGATGGTATCATCAAGGACCAGAAAGCTAAGATGTCTCATTGGAAGAAAAAGGTTGGTTTGTTCATGTATTATTCAATGCAATTACATTTGTTGATAAATTTGATATTTATATTTTCCAAAAGTATTTCATTTTAATATATGTTAGATGCATTAAATGCATTCATGTTGTCATGTATGTGGTGCCTATTTTTAAACTTGAATTAGTTTCAGATTACATAGGTAAGAGCAAAGCAAAGATCATATTGATATTCTTTATAGTTTCAGTTATTTATTGAATTGCTTCGAAGAAATTGTAGTAAGTTTCTTTACTAATGGTAGTATTTTAATGTCATTTCGTTTTTCAGTTTCTTCAGCAAACTTGTTTATCGGTATTTACCACTTCTTTTATCCCTGGGGATAGGGGATAAAGAATACTTCCCATGTATTCCCTGCGTGTCATAGAAGGCGACTAAAAGGAGAGGGAGCGGAGGCTGGAAATCCTCCCCTCTCATTTTTAATTTTCCAAAAGAAGGAACAGAGAAGGGGGCCAAGTGAGAATTTTCCTCAAAGGCTCAGTCCTCTGTTCTTAACACTACCTCGCTAACACGGGAAAGGGTGAATAGTATGAAAAAAAAAAAAAGCACTTCTTTATTTCTTTTAGGTTTAGATGTCAGCACACTCTATGGTTAATTTGAAAAATGTTAGATGTACGTAGTATATTGGTATTATGTTTAAATAAATGTATATATTTGTCTTTATCTATTTCATTTCAGATTTGCTTAGCTCTTTAAGTCCTCAGGTTTCCTTTCCAACCTTGTGAATATGTCTTTCAATTTGTATATAGATTTATTTGATTTTCAGTTCAGAGATATTTATATAACAATTAAAGTAATCACTTCAGATTGATGTTTTGTCCACTACTATCTGGCTGATAATGTGTTCAAATTTTGTAAAACTCATGAGAATGTGTTGTCATTGACTTGGCTGGATGATGACTGACTATGGGGAGAAATTATCACACAGTGCCTCCTAAGCAACCACCTAACCTTGATGGGCAACCTGAAAATAGAGGTGTGTTATTCATTGTGTAAATATTCATTAAGAAGAGTTGCCTACATAATGGAAATTTCTGCCCTGAGTAACTAAATTATTTGCAAAGGAGTAGCCAAGGGGCCAGGATGTTCAGGATGGTGTGAAGCATGTAAGGGATAGAGAGAATTAGAGTGATGTAGTATGCTGGGGAACACTTTTTGTCTGTGGGCTTAACCAGGGTTTATCAAGCAGTTGGGGGAAACAACAAAAAGGTCTTTGGGGCCTGGTTGTGGGTAGGAGGTTTTAGTTTCATTGTATTATGCACGACAGCTAGAGGATGGATGTGAGTGAATGAAGCCATTTCTTTGTCTGTTGCTGGTGCTACTTGATTGATATGGACAACAGGAACCATTTATGAAAAGAATATTTTTATTATATTATAGTGTTAGTAGGAGCAGTAGATAGAAGTAGTAGGTAGTAACATTCAAGTAGGAGTAGTAGGTAGGAATATTAGGCAGGGGCATTAGGTAGAAGTAGTCACTAGAAACATTAGATACAAGCCTCTGCAAACATTTTACTAGAGTTGCTCTCTGCCAGTTGCCTGTTAAGGGTGAGACACTAGAGTCTATGAAGTGGCACTGGATTTCACTAGTTATGGAGACTATTATTGTGGCCACCCCTCTGAGGGAGTTTCCGGGGAGAGCAGGCATCAAAAATAATAGATTGTTATTTTTATTTTTATTTTTCATACCTGATTGCCACTTCATGTATTATTGAGGTAGTGCCAGGAACAGACAAAAAAAGGCTGCGTCCACTCCAGACCCATTCTCTAACAGTCACGTGTAATACACGTGAACCACAGCTCTCTATCCATAACCAGGCCCCACAAACCTTTCCATGGTTTAGCACATTGACCCCTGTATACCAAATCATGCCAATCCACTCTTATCCCATGCACACCTTTCACCCTCCAGCATTTTCAGACCCAGATCATTCCAAAGTCTCTCCATAGTTTTTCCCAATTGCATCATGTGTCCAGGTTCAGTCCATTAACAATATGATTTTGTCGTCCTTTGTACATCACATTGCTCCACTTCGCTCTGTCCCTTGCACACCTTACACCCTCTTGCATGTTCATTCCCTGAGCCTTCAAAGCATCCCTTACTCCATCATTTCACCTTCTCCTTAGTTTACCCCTTTTCTTTCCTCCTTCCATCTTTGACATATATAACCATCTTAGTCTTCCTTTCTTTGCTCATCCTCTTCATTTGTCCATATCATTTCTACATACCCTCTTTAGCTCTCTTATACATACTCCTCTTACTACCACACCTCTCTCATACCCTAATATTTATTTGATGAACATTTTACATATTGCTCTCATACATTTTATTTCCAACATATTCAACATATCTTTTAATGTTTTTGTATAAGGCTCACTCCTAACATCAATACAGCACCAACAGGACCGCCACACCATTAAACATACCCAACTTTTATCCAAAAGAGAGTGACCTCTGTTTCCACACATTCCTCAGTAAACTAAGGACGTGATCCCTAACCCACCCTATGGCTCACTTGAGCTCACATGGTTCCATTCCCAAATATCTCATATGCTCCACTTCCTCCAAGTTCTGTTCATTCACACTCACACATTAATTAATTTATCTTTTCATCACTAAACCTAATAACTGTACTTTTATTCACATTTTCTCTGGAGTTTTTCCTTTCACACATATTCCCAAACTCAGACACAAGCTTCTGCGGTTTTTCATTTGAATCTGCCATCAGTGCTGTACCATCAGAAAACAACTGACTCACCTCCCAGGCCCTCCCACCCCCAGCAGACTGCATACCTGCTCCTTTGTCCAAGTGGTGACATCACACACCCCAGCCACAGACCCATCTTCCCTTGGAGCCACTCACCTTCCTTTCCATCTACTTGAACATATTCTTTATCCTCTTGATAAAAAATGCTGCTTCTAATAGTTTTCCTTCTTCACATCACGTTCATAGCACCTTTCACAGAGCATCATTATCAACCCTATCATACACTATTAGATATAAGTATGTAAATACGTAACAGTTGTCTTTCTTACCGTACTTGCTTCTGCCTCTAAATACACTTTTACAAAGATGTTTTATCCCTAATTAGATATATTTCTGATGTTCAGTTTCTCATCAACTCTAGCTAAATCGTCTTGAGCTGATGGAGATCCCAATAGATAAAGAGGAAGAGGATGAAGCTGAATTAGCCATTCTTGAGCCAGAAGCCCTTCGTCAGCTGGACCCCAAACAGCTAAATTACCAGCTGACCCTCTTGGAGGAGAAACTAGCTGAATCAAAACCTAACCTGGCAGTTGTCCATGAATACCGTAAGAAGGTAATGAGCACTTTCTTTTAATCGCTTGTCAAAAAGTATGTAAGGTTTATTTGAATATCTAACTGATTTAATAGTTTGATGTCCAGTAATGGGCATCATTGTGCTGGATGATAAAGTACTTACTCCTAAAGCATTTGTGGTTGTAATTTACTATGGTTGTGGTGCATTACACATGACAGCTATAGAATGAGTGTGAGTGGATGTGGCCTTTCTTCGAGTGTTTCCTGGCACTACCTTACTGATGGAGGGGGTGGCGATGCTGTTTCTTGTTGGCCGGGGTGGCACAGGGAATGGATGAAGGCGAGCAAGTATGAATATGTACATAACCTTACTAACATTGGAAATAGGGAACATGTATGACTGTAAATATACAGTATATTTCATTTTGTCCTTGGGGATGAAGGAGAAAGAATACTGCCCATATATCTTCCAAGTGTTGTGAAAAGCAATTAAAAGGGCAGGAGCTTGGGGCTGGAAATCCTTCCTTCCTAAATTACTTTCCAAAGACAGAATAGATAAAAGGAACCAAGTGAGGATGTTTTTCCTCAAAGGCTCAGTCACCTGACCTATATGCTACTTTGCTCGCATGGGAAATAACAAACGTGTAAATGTTTTGATATTCTGCAATGATAATAGGAAGAAAATACAGCATGTGCTCATTTCAGTACAGAAAAATAGGAAAAGGAGCAAAGGATATAACTTATTTTTTCATTTTTCAGGAAGAGATTTATTTACAACGAGTTGCAGAGCTTGATGAGATTACAAGCCAAAGGGATGAACAACGAAAATACCATGAGGACTTAAGAAAGCAGCGTCTCAATGAATTCATGGCAGGTTTCTCAATTATATCCAACAAACTGAAGGAAATGTACCAGATGATTACCTTGGGTGGAGATGCAGAACTAGAACTAGTTGATTCCCTTGATCCATTCAGTGAAGGTATTGTTTTTAGGTAAGTAGAAAGTTGATTAAAAATCCTGAAAGAAATTATATAGCAGGACTGTTTGTTGATTTAATTCGTAAAATGCTATAATCGTCAGTTGATGATGCACTACCTATCTATCTGTCTGTATCTCTAATGCCCATTCCCTCTGGGAAATCTCATAACGGGGTAGCCACAGCAAAAGAGTCTCCGCTTATCCCTGTCCTTACATGCATCCCTCGCATACACCATTCCATGCATTCTTACACCATTTCTCACCCTCCAGTATTCTCCCACCTTATTTGCCCGTGTCACCAGTGGTCTTTTCATCAACCCCTTTCGTTGTTCTATTATACACTCTCCTTGTAAATTCCCAGTCTTACATTCTTTCCAAGTGCAATGTTCATTGCTAATGTTGTTAGTGATGATTTAATAGTTCCTTTGTATTCTCTGGCCACAGTAAGGTAAAGTGTCATGCCTCAGTTACCCAGTGAATGTTTTGCTTTTCAGGCAAAGAGTTGGATGGATGGACAAGTAGTAATGTACCCACTTTGACAAGATCATTTTCTCATCCACATTTTTCTCCAAATGTGGCCTCTTGCTTGGCTTACTTCTGTTGGAACACTTTTTCTCTGGCACTTTCTGAAGTTGGGTGGAAATCTTGCTCCACTCTCTGAAAGATTTTCTGAAACTGAATTTTCTTTTGGCCTCACTGTTGTTAATTTTTTCTGCAGCTTCAGTTCATTTCAGTGTAATTGCTGCTGTGTACTTGTTTTCTGGAAGATATTTTGACTAAAAATGCAAGCGTATGGGAGATGTACAAGAGAAAATGGGCCAGAGTTCAGGAGAAAGGTGCTGGAGCTGAAAAAGAGAGAAATTGAGAGCTGGGGTGAGTGAGTATAGCAGACTTAAGGGAGAATAAGAAAATGTTTTATAAGGAGGTTAATGGAGAGAGAAAAACAAGAGAACAAATCTAAATATTAGTGAAGGGGGCAAATGGGGAAGTGGTTCCAGGCAGTGATGAGGTAAAGAGGATATGGACTCATTACTTTGAAGGTTATTGAATGTGTTTGATGATAGGTTGGCATAGAAGGTGAAATGGTTTGGTGAAAAGAGAAGAGCTGGTGAAATCCATTGTGTATGATGAAATGTAGCAAGCAGCTGGAGTTTACAATATTTCAATTGAATTTCGTAAATAAAGGGCGACTTTAGTTGATTGTTTGGTTACAATTTTCATTATATGTTTGGATCATGTTGAAATGCCTGCAGATTAGCAGAATGCATGTGTAGTTCCATTGTATAAAGGTAAGGGAGACAGAGGTGAAAGTTCAGATCACAGGGTTATGCCCTAGAGTTGCCCTGTGCCATTGGTCTGTTAAGGATGAGGTACTAAAAGTCTAAAAAGCGGCACGGGAGCTTAGTTGTAGAGATTTTTGCTGTAGCCAACCTCTTGAGGGAGTTCCCAAAGGGAACAGGCATCAGAAATATAGATAGATAGAGAGACAGATGAGTTTGTTTACTTTGGTTGGTAAGTTGTATGGAAGAGTGATGATTAGACAGCAATGGGATACATAGAGCATCAGATTGGGGAGGAACTGTGTTTCAAGAGTGGTAGAGGATGTGTTTTATGTTCTTTATTGACTTGGATGAGGATTTCAGTTATGGTGAAAAATTTATCTGTTGCAAAGATCTTTTTCTTTAGTATGACTTTCATGGTTTTATCTGTAAGGTAGTGTGTTTATCCTGTAATTTTTTTTCCAGTGTACGTCCACCAAAGAAGTCGTGGAAAAATATCACTAATTTATCTGGTGGTGAGAAGACACTGTCATCATTGGCGCTTGTGTTTGCTCTTCATTATTACAAGCCAACACCACTTTATGTCATGGATGAAATTGATGCTGCACTTGACTTCAAGAATGTCTCAATTGTTGGCAATTATGTCAAGGTATGAACACACTCTGTTCATGTTTATAATATGTATTTATATGTACATATTTATCAAAGTGAAGTATTTAATCAGATGCTGTTACACATGATATGAATCATGTGGCAGTCTCGTGAGAGAAACTCCATAATCAGGTGACATTGTGTGGAAGGCGAGTGAAATGGGGAATAGATGCAAATGAAAGTAAGGTGATGATATGCATAGGAGAATGAAACAGGATGATTTGGGTGTAAGTTTCAGTGCTCCGAGAGGACATGGAGAAGATGGATTGCTTTAAGTACATGGGGGTTGACATGGACAGCAGATGGAATCGTGGTGGCTGAAGTAATTGTTTATGTTGAACATGCTTTCCCACCGTATTCTTTTTTCTTACACATACGATAACCGACATGAATTTATTTAGAAATGGTGCATATTTCACATTAAAATTTAGTGTAAGGGAGAGTTGCCTAGTAAATTTAGGGAAGGTATTTCAGGATTTGGCTCTTTCTCTACCGACCACTCTTCTCTTATTTCTTAGACAGGCACAGCACTGGTGGTGAATGGATATTGGTGCTGTTTTTTATTTGGAAATGTTTTAGCTCTTTACTTATTATCATTTGTTACCAGAGTCCTCCATGACCATAGGATTACATGAAGAGAAAATTAAGCCCGTTTGTTATGTGGTTTCTTCATTGAGCACAAGGTCAGTGGCCAGATATCTGTGTAGGCCTTCCTCCTTATGTAATTCAGCTTAGCTTCTCTTAAGTTCCTTATTTCTTTTCATTTCTCATGTTATTCCTCTCCACTTTCTTCACAAACAGATACATATCACAAGAATTCCTCATGTTTACGTAGGGCATCTAGCAATCTATAAATTTTCCATGGAGTTGCCATGTATGCATGACCTGCAGATTGATAGCTGTGCATTTTTGTTGATAGTTGTAGGGGTACTGAGAGAGCAGAATTTTTTCCACTTCTTAAGAATAGAGGAGACTCATGTAGACTACTTTTGGTACAGTAAGTAAAAACATCAACAGATATCAGCTTCCATATCCCAAGAGAACATCAGATGATGTTAGCCACCATGTAAAGATTAAGGAACATGTAGAAGGAAAGGTTAGTGCAAGTGTTTTAGGGTTGTACTTCTGACAGTTATAGGAGTGTGAGTTAGGCCTTAAATGCAAAAGAAAGAGGATGGACATTGGAAATTAAATACCCGAGGACAGTGTGGCGTGAATGGCAAAATCAGAGAGAGTTGTGGTTTAGTAAGTGTGGTCTGATTAAGAGAGCTACCCAGGCTGTACTGAAATTGTTTGGAGAGATGGAGTGAATGATTGAAAAAAGACTGACCTGAGGACCTTATCAAAAGTGGAGAGAGCAAGGGAAGAGGGAGACAGTTGAGATGGGAAAATGTAGTGAAGAAGGCTTCTGGGTATTAGGACTTGAACATTCTGGTGAGGATAGGCATGCTTAGGATAAAATTAATTGGTTTGATTTCAAATATGTGGACATTATGCAACAAGTGGGCTGAACCAGGACATATTAGGCAGTCAATATAAACTATGGAGTAGTCATTTGGGTTTGGTTGTGGATGATATGCCCTGGTTTTAGTAATTATACATGACAGCTAGAGAGTGGATGTTTGCGATGGGGCCATAGTTTGCTTTTACTTGTTAAGATGGGAGAATTAGTCTAACATATAGAATTACCAGATTAGGTCATATGTGGAGGTTAATCATTAATCTTAAAAAGGTGAATGAGCTCTCTAAAGTGAACAAAGAATATCTGTATGATGGTGCTCACCATCATACAGATATTCTCTGTTCTCTTTAGAGAGCTCATGTCAGAGCTAGTAACAGTTAAGAAAGGGGAGGTTACCATTTTGAGTATTTTTTGAAGTACAGTATCATTATTATTATTATTATTGTGGATGTTGTTTTAAATTTTATACTTAGTCCATGTTTCCCATGTTAGCAATGCAACACCAGGAACAAAGAAGGCTGCATTTGCTCACATCCAGTCTCAAGCTTTCATTATTATTATTATTATTATTATTATTATTATAACAAAAGGGGCTCCTGCTGCTTTGAGGCTACACTTCATGCAGAAACAAGGGAATAATGGACTCATATAGAGCAAGAAAGTGCTTCACAAGACTGTATTACTTGTGTTTATCTCCAAAAAGATGATTTCTCACTACGGGTTTAACCACAGCAGGTGGATTTTACTAATGTCAGGATTAGGCAAAAATGTATCAGATGTAAATGGAAGAAAAGTTGAAATGGAGCGTGTAATGAGTTAAGTTGAAATTTGGTATGATACGGAAAGAGAGAGAGAGAGATTAGATGAAGGATGACATAAGGAATGATTCATTTACCTAGTATGTTATATAGTGTGACCATCTGTTTATTAATGCATTTGTCTTTATTTCATTAAATGTGTTTTTGATATATATGCCATTATTTAATTTTTCCTAGCGATGTATATGATTTAATTCTTTTAACACAGGAACGCACGAAAAATGCCCAGTTCATTATCATTTCACTGAGGTCTCAAATGTTTGAGTTGGCAGACAGACTAGTGGGCATTTACAAGACATATAATGCCACAAAGTCAGTGACAATCAACCCATCAGAAATTGGAAATGTTGGTGGGGATACAGGTGAAAAAGCCAATGCTACAGTGAACCAAGCAAACATAGGACTACAAGCCTTAGCCGAAAGTAGAGCTTAGTACAAAGATGTAAGTAGTATAGCTTAGTTGAAAGATATATATTTTAAAAAGTTTTATTTTTTAAGTATTTTGCTTTATGAGTGGAGGGTAGAGAATGGTAAAATATATTTATGGAAAAAAATAATATTTTTGCCTCATGCTTTGTCCAGTAGCACATACAAAACCCAGTGTTGGCAAGGGACTGAGCATCATGTGCATATCAGTGTATTTTAATTTCTTTCAATTCAAAATCCTGTGTTTTATTGATTTTTATTTTTCCCAGAAATTCCCCAAAGAAGTGTTCCAAACACAAAGGAAATAGTTTTTCAAAAGAACCATGCTTTCAGTGAAATGTATACTAAGTAAAAATCAGTTATTTTTTTATGTATTGTACCATATTAATTAGTTTGCAATCTAGTAAATGCCCTAACAGTCTTTCTTTTGCTGGGAGCTTTACTTCATAAGCAAAGAAATTCTTTTATTTATTCTATATAAAATTAATCTCATTCTTAGATTTCTTATAGCAGCCCTTATGATTATGATGGAAAATTTTTATTTGTGTTATAGATATTTTAAGTACTTTATACCCTTGTAATTTTTAATGTCTCATCATTGCATTGTCCATGGATTGTAATTATGTTACAGTATTTAGATGTCAACACTTATAAATTAAGATTTTAAAGATTCCTTTCCAAGTAATGTTTCATCATATGTTTTATTAGGAGTTCCATGGTATTTAAGTTATAACCATAGTTAATTGTGCAACCTCAGGACCCCTTTTATGGGGATCCTGCATCTTCAAGATGTACTACAGATGGGAGCAGGATAAAGTAAACTCCCTCTAGGCAGAAGTCTTTGACGATGTTGTATTCCATTCTGTCTGCTGATAATGATACAGCCTTGTCAAAGATGACTTCTCACTCACAGTGCTACTCCTTACAAGCAGAGTGCTGAAATACAATTTGTAACCATGTGAGTGAATAATCATTCATATGTGGAAATATGTTTTATACATTTTTATACAGAAAGTTGTGTCATTAAAAGTTGTAACTATATATGATTCTCTTTCATTATGCCTTGCCCAGTTATGGGAACTTGAACTGCAGTACCAGTTTTTTAAGATAATATTGTGATAGTAGCGTAGTTGTCTACAAATAGTTTTATATAATTTAACTCGATCGTAATTTAGGTATCAGAAAAAGTTTTATTCTTTTATAGATATACATTTTCGATATGGTTTATGATTAGTATTTTGCTGTATTACTGTCAGGTTATTTGTCAAGTTTGATAAACCAAAGACTAGATTATTACACAGGAAATGGTCCAGAGATGAACAAGCAAACCATGGTAAGCTTTGTCTCGGTGTCACTACCTTTTTAACATGAAATGAGAAAAGAATTACTAGATATGAAGGGTACCTATAAGTCTGAAAGTTCAGGAGCTCTATCTTACAACTTTCTACCACAAAATATGTAAGCTACCCCAACCGTTTAGTAGTTATAGGAGAGAGGAGTAATCACAATAACTTAGAACTGCTGCTTAGGTAATTACACATGTTAGAAAGATGTCATGAGGAAAAAGACAATTCTGCCACTTAGGTAATAACACAGGTTAGAAAGTTGTCATGAGGTGAGAGGAACTTAGAGATCTGAGAAATACAGTCATTGGGTGCTACATATGTTCCATCTAGTGGAGGTGATTCAATAGTTACATGATTTAAGCAAAAGTGGAATTCATAGAATAGTAAATAAGATATGATGGATCTTTTCATAATGACCTTAGACTGTCCAGCTAAAGGATAGGACTAAAACATCCAGAATCTGTAGGCAACAGTGAGCAGTAGGTGTATTTTCACCAACAATATCACCAGACACTGAACAAGAAGACTGATGTAGAGGAACATAGACCTGTGGTAATTCTAACAAAGGTAGACAGGAAATAAGTTGAAGCTGTAGAAAGAGTAATATGCATTGTTATAGTAATCAACGAAGTGTAGAGCATACAGGACCAGTGCTTTTTAGCTAGAAGGGAGATTTTAGAGCAATTCAGGGATGAAGAGTTTGACAATTCACCACTGAAGAGTCTAGCCAAAAAGTGGGTGGCAACAAGATTAGAAAGTTACAAAATCAGGAGGTTGAAAGACACAAGTCACTGATTGTTTTTGGTTTGGAAGAAAAGAAAAAGAAAGAAGAAATGCTTATTTAAAGAATACCGGAAGCTGTACAATTGCGAGACATTTTTAGAGATAAAGAAAAGACTTTGTGGCAATACTCAAGATGTAAAGGGATGACCAGTTTTGGTTGTTTAATTTGAAGTCATCTAGCCAGGAGGTACTTGGGCAGGCAAAGAAACTTGAACATGGCGTGGTACTCAGCAAATGCGAGAGATCAAAGGAAAAGAAGGAGAAAAGCAAAGAATACAAAAGGAAAAGAAGGAGAAAAGCAAAGAATACAGTCATAAAACAATAATCTCGTAATGGTGAGTGAAGCAAGAGTACAGAGCAGCCCTTCCAGCATCGCAGAGAGGGCAGGAGAGCCACATGGCAATGCCAGACTGAAAGGTATATAAATGTTGATGGAGTAGTAGTTAATAGGAAAAAGCTGAAGTTTAAGGACAATAAGAAAAAAGATACCTAATGTTGTTGGAACCATAAAAACAAAGTTTACTAAAGAGATAAAGATTTCACTTGTTTTTCCCTGTGGGATGCATTTTAGTAAGGAGGTAAATAGAAGGCAAAGGAGGGGTAAGATTGACCTACTTAATAAGAGACAGCATCAAGTTTCAGAAATAGTAAAGGATGGCCTGTTCAGGCAACACATAAAGGGAAGAGTTAATGTTGGGAAGAATTTCATAATGGCATTGATATAAATCTTCCTGAGAATATTAATAATCCAGAACAAATAAACAATGACAACTTTGAAGGAACAATCAGAATGGTACATGAAGCAGAGATAGTAAAATACTAATAATGAGGAATTTTAATTCCCACCATAGAGAGATGAGTGAACAAGCTTTTAGACTGTAAACAGGAAAATGTCTTATATCGCCATGATAGTGAACATATAAGGATGAGAAGGACTAATATACCATTGCTAGATCTTGTCTTCATACATATTAGCATGGACTCTGAAAATATTTTACATGATACGCTAGTTAGAAAATGCAGCCACGTAATGTTCAAACATGACTCTGTGGTAAATGAGATGTTAAAGGAGCTGAGGGAAGATGTGACCAAAAGAGATTTAATCATGGGAACTACATAAGCCTCAAAAATTTCTATGGTAACAATGGGAAATGGAGTTCATTAACCAGGAATCAGGGCTTTGTGGTGAAAGGTTCTGTGATATTTATGGTGAAGGAGCAGGAACTTAGGTACCTCTAGTCTTGAATATAAAGGAAAAGAGGAAAAAGGTAAGAATTATTTAAAGAAAACATAAAGCAAAGAAGTTCTGAGGTGTGCAATGGTTGAAGAAATAGGCAGCACTCCAGCCAGCCAGTTTTTGCAAGATATAAAAATACAAAGAATTAGTTTATCCTGACAGGATATGAAAGGTGGAACAAAGAAACTGAAAAGAATGTGGACGTGGCAGGAGAAAATTCAAAACTTTTCCATACATTCATCAAGAGTCAACTGTCAAAGAGCAGCTTATGAGTCTAAGGGATTCAGAGGGAAGAATTGTAGAGGATGATGTAATACTATGTGAGGAAGTGAATGAGTGAGTTACAGGGAAAGGTTAAAAACATTTAATTTGCCCACCTCAGGAGGGAGAAGAGTGATGGTTGACCTCATGATGAATGGAATAAAGTGACTGAGGACATGGTTAATGCAGACAGCTTATGTAAATTTATGAAGTTGTATGATATAAAAGAATGTTCAAGAGATGGGGACCTATGAGTGTAAAACCCTCCCTGTTTATTACAAGTGGTTAATTGCTCACACACACATGAAAGAAGAGCTCCAGGTAGTGATCCTTGTTTCTCACAAAATTTTGGAGGGTCTCCAGCTCATGAATCCTATTATGTACAAGTAAGGAGTGCAGTAGAATGTGCAGGGGTCCCCAAGTGTTATATTCTTTAGTTTGAAAGTGCCAAATTTTATTTGTTCAATAGGCTTTGGGAGTGGAAGCTTCGCAAGTTCGAACTGAATGCAGGAGTTTTGCTAACTTGATATTTTTTTTTACCCTATATGTAAGAGTGAGTGGATACCTTTGAAGAAGTGAACAAGTGCAGCTAAGTTGCTGTATAAGTCCGGCTCTGACTTGACAGAAGGGAATAAAGTTTTACTTTAACCAGAATGGCAACACTTAGTGTCAGTTAAAGATGTAAAGTCTCCTCATGATTTGAGACTATTTTGTACTAGTAAGCTTCATTACTGTTACTCCTATTACTTTGAGGGTCAGTTTGAGACCTCTAGTACTGCCTGAGCCATGAAATTCTGGTGTGGACACAATTACAGAACTGTACTAAGACCAGTCAGTTAAAACCAGATCTGCAAAGGAAAGACTGGGAGGAGATTAATACACCAGATAACAAGTATTTGGGTATGTTACGAGAAATTGATAAGTAACAAGACCAGAGGGTAACACAACTAGAGTAGGAGTTAAAGAAGCAGAGGAGTTATTTCAAAGATAATCAGAGTAATAGTCTCTGAGCAAAAATTCCTTACAGTGGAGGGGATTCAGGAGAAACATAACCCCAGGTAATCGAAGTCATCAAATTACAAATCATCGCAGGAGTAACGAGTTTGTTCCAAAACGCCTCGTGCTCTGGGATTTTGTCACAGTTTTCTCCTGAAAAGCACGTACTTCATGTACATTTTTGATATAAGACTCTGCTTGGAGGCTTCGGACTGATCTTCAATTTGCCCTTCGTAACTTCCAATATCTTTCTGTTGCTAATCAAATGTTCTTTTGTGTCCTAGACTTACAGTTTTGAGACCTTTCTCGTTTGAAAGGTATTCAATTAAAAAGATAGAATCTTTGATATATTCAAGCTTAACATACATATTCAAAAACAATTTTAGGTAAGCATGTATAAAATACTGTTATAGACCAACGTCAAAGATCTATAGACTATAAGTCAATGACAAACATTACAATGGCTCACAGATTATGAATACGCATATATGAGCTCCATCCGTTTACAGGAGAGAACAGTTGAGAATGGAAGGTCGCGAGGCAACCGGCTGTGCCTGGCGCCGATAATATAAAATGTCACTGCGCAACATTGCGTAAAGGTAATTATTTTACACTGTAAAGGATTTAGCCAGTTGTGGAGTTTACTTTTGTGGTATTTTCAATGTTAATCCAAATCACTGTACCCGAACAAATTTCAGACAACCATCAATTTTTATATTTACGAATGAAAAGAATTTTTTTTTTAATTGAACACTCAACAACAGCAGACGAGTGAGGTGCCAGGAACTGAGGGAGAATAAGGAATGTGCTATTATGTTCCTGAAATTAAAATACATGATGCGTCATTGTAATGATTGATATATCAACGTGCCATAACATTTATACTATAATTTTGCATTTGAATATAGTGGGTGCTGACAAGACGGCAACAAATAACAATTGGAATTAATTTCTGTTATTCATGATTTCTATCATTTGATGGATCACCATAACATCATCAAGCAACATTCCCTGCTTATAGGCATCTCAGCGGTCTGAGCCTCAGGAATTTCCTCCCAGTATCTCCACTCTCTCGTTGAACCTGGGGTTATGTAACAAAGCTCACCCAAGGTCGTTCCAGTCTTTCTTGCCCCCAGCCACAATCCACGTAACTGTTTCCCTGTGCAGCCTACTTCCCCATGTGGTTCCACAGATTATCCGGCCTGCTATCATAATTCACGCCTTAAATAGCGTTAAACTTACACGCCTTGCAAAACCAGACTTTTTCTTACTTTCTCAAAAAATCGTAAATACTTTCCCTTGTCTATTCTTTTTCCGCTTCATAATCCTCTCAATATTTCATTTAAGACCCGGCCTTGAAGTGGATTTTTGTCCGTATCTGGAGCCTTCAACCTGGAAAAAAAAAAAGCCCTCGCAACAAAGCGCTGCTGGCTGTGCGGATGTCAATATATACACCGCAGATGGTGTGTCTGACACGTAGTATCCTCTTGCTTCCATTCATAATTAACACCTTATAGGTATTAGATGAAATGGGAATTTGAAAATACCTCCCGCCCCTGAAAATTTAGTCGTTCAATTGGTTACTGACGTCGAGAACGAACACTGCTTGAAGTAAACACCTTGACGTTGTGACTATTCTCCCTCCCTCTACATTGGGTGGTCAGAGCTGAGGAGGAAAGGGCTTGTCAAGGGTAAGGTAAGGTGTGTGACGACCAAACCTCGTACTTCTTGTAGATATAG
The DNA here is from genome assembly GCA_032361705.1 of Panulirus versicolor. NCBI lineage: Eukaryota > Metazoa > Arthropoda > Malacostraca > Decapoda > Palinuridae > Panulirus > Panulirus versicolor. The sequence goes on along the minus strand of JAUUDZ010312945.1, from coordinate 153 downwards.
CACCATTGGATCTCAGCAACGTCCCTCCCGTGTGCAACAGAGCCACAACGTAACATCTTGTAGCACAACCACGGGACCTTGGCAACACTTGCTCTAACCTGCTGCACGGCCGAAAGATCTTGTAAGTCCTTTTCCCTCATGTAATACCAACAT
>JAUUDZ010312834.1:5552-16332 GCA_032361705.1 Panulirus versicolor | reverse complement strand
TATATATGGCACTTTTCGAACTCTCTATGAAGCAGAGGGGAATGAAAAGCCTTTCGTCAACTTTCTTCTACCATCTCTTTCTGTACGCAATGATGTTGCTTCTTTCTCTCTATCATACAGGTATTACTTTGACCACTGTTCTCACGAATTGTCTACATGTAACCCCATCACCACTTTTTTGTTCAAATTGGTTCTCAGAGGTGAATTGGTAATCTACAACTTTGTATTGTGGACTAGGTTACGTGCAGTATCTACATGAACTGAGGTATTTGTACATTAATGGAAATAGGTTGGTTGTAGTTTACTGGTATTAAGTAATTGTGATATACAGGCACTAAAATAGTTGTAGTATATGAATAATGGGATATTTGTAGTGAATGGGTGTTGGGGTATTTTATAATGTACAGGTACTGGGGAAGTCGTAGTGTACTGGCACTGGAGAGGCTGTAGTTTATATCACTATGTGCTTTGTACTGGAAAGCCTCATGTACTGTGCGCGGCACACACGTCAGCCTAGTTCAGCGGGGCAGACTCCTCCTGCCACCTAAACACTGCAACATAGGACGCCAGTCTGGGGGAAAAGATACGAGAGAATGTAAGAACATATCAAGGATCTCACATATCCTGATTCCTCATTCTCCTCCTCCTGTTACTCCATCTTGTCTTCATTTCATTCTAGTTCCCGTAAGGTCTTTTCCCCATATCCTCTCCTCATTCTTCCTTAACCTATACCTCTCCCTTAGGTCCCCTTTTCAACCCTTCTCTCTCTATTTCCTCCGTTTCATCCTCCTTCTACTTCCCCTTTCCCCTCTCTTCCCATTTCCTTTCCTCCAACACTGGCGTGTTGATTTAGAGTCCCATAGTCCCGTAATCTCACCGGAGACGAGGAGGTAATGACACACAAGATAAGATATACTACAGCGAAGCGAGGTCGGTATAATTACATCTCACATATGTTCTACTGTGAGGGGCTATTGTGAAGGTAATGGGATAACGAGGACCAGGAGATACGTTGCGTCAATTCCCACTGCACTACACAGATGTCCTGCATAATCTCTCTGGCAGCGACTTGACGTTAATCTCGTGTCCCAGCTCGACCCAAGCAGGTACCTGGGTGTTTCGCCAAGCACCTGACATTAACCTTGTGTAACCCAGCTAGACCTCAGCAGGTGGCTGAACCTGAACCTTCACAACGGGAGGTCCATTCGCGTCTAAACTCCTACCAATCAACGGCCAACTTAATCCCCAAGGGGCCATCTTCATTGACCCGGGTGGCCATCACTCCTGCGGCGTGGTTGACCAAAACCACACATATACTCGAACATTTTCCACCTTTTCCAGCGACTCACCTGCTGTAGACCTCAAGAACATAATCCTGTTCCCTAAACATGTGGCTTGTCACTGTGTGACAGGGGTTTTCTGGCGTTTCATATCTTACGGCCTCATTTGGCAGTAGCCTCGAGTTATTTTGGCTCCTCACACCTCCAGCAGGAACCACACAAGACATTACTAACGCCCGTCTCCTACAGCAGCCTCAACTACGGGGCCTTCAACTTTGCCTTCTGCAGCACAAATGCGGAACTTAAGCAACCGCCCACTAATTCAGGACCTTGGCAACTCCTCCTCCCTCCTGCAGGAGCTTCACGAGACCCAGCGTCCACACAATTTTCCCACGGAACTTCTTCCTCACCACACTTCACAACTGCACCAGCGCCACGCTGCGACTCACACCCGTCTTACCGGCACCAACAAGTCGGTACACTTTCCTCTGCACCATCTCTAAAAGACACCTGTCTCATCAAGTCTCCTGCACAAGGATCACGAGAAACCAGCCTACCTCATCTCATCTTAACTTAAATCATCTCACCTTGATCCTATACCACCAACAGTTGCAGTTCGCCCTGATCAACATCTCCTATACTGGCTTCGTGTGACAAATGGGGTACCACAGGGTTCAGTTATAGAGCTCATGCTTTACATCTATATCGACAATCAGGAAACAGGACTTAACAGAAGAATTTGCAAATTTGCCGATGGCTCGAAATTATGTAGAAATCCTGTTACTACAACGGTTAAGATTATGACTACAGATGACCTCTTCATGGACCATCAGGTCTCTTATCATCATTCATCTCCTAGGTAGTCACACGTATCTCTGTAGTTACCCATATAGTACTGTGTGTTACCCTTGCTTCCTCTTCTGTCTCCCAGCTTAACACAGTTAATTGAGATGAGAAGACAACCTGAGCAACCGCTACACAAACGCAGAGGAAAGTCTGAGGACAACCACACCTTACAAGGAAGTAGCCAAGTAGCGCCTGTGAAGATCCTCCAGGGATTAGAGAAGCAATAGGGAGTACCAGAGGAGGTTAAGTGTGGCATGTGTCACTTCTTCCCAGGTTACTGCTTCCACCCCACTTTACTCCCACTTTTTATAAGCCTTGTCCATCCTTCCTCTTTTCTTCCTCATTCTCTCTTCCACTTTTTTTCATCCTCCTGCTCCTCCTTAACCACTCACGTTCCCTCCCATCGTTTCCTCTTGCCCTCCTACTTCCCTCCTCCCCCCATCCTCGTTCTCCCTCTTCCTCAATCCAACCCTCCCCATCTACTTACTCTCCCTAGTCCTCTTGCTCTCCTTTCTCCCCTCCACTGTCTCCGCCCCAGCAACATCACCACCAACCACTAAGCCTCCCCTGACCATTGTGACGACCATCAACTCGCCCAACCAACAACTATCATCATCACTACAGATATTTATGGCCGTTAATGGTCTCCATCTCATATTAAAAAGGAAAAATATTTATCCATCTTAAACGTTGTTCTGAAATAAACTCGTGGTTTCCCAGCAGTCGTGAAACATTTCTGTAGAACATCATTATGAAACAGATTTGCATAGAAAGCGCTCACACACCTCTCTCCTCTCTCCTCCTCCTCCTCATAGTAATATCCTTAATACTTCATAAGCCTACCCAAGGGTTATATCAACCAACCTGAGGGTAATAAACCAGCCCAGAGGTCATAAGCTAACCCGAAAACGTTCGGCCCGAGAATCATAAAGTTGCGTGAGGGTCAAACGGCAGCCCGAAGGTCATATGCCAGCCCCAGGGGGTCATAATCCAGCTCGATGGTCATATGCCAGCCTCGGGGTCATATGTCAGCTCGAAAGTCATAAGCCAGTCCCAGGGTTATAAGCTATTCCATTGGCCATTGCTTAGACCGTGGGTCATAAGACAGCCCGAGGGTCATATGGCAGCCTAGAGGGTCATAGCCCAGCCTGAGAATCATATGCCAGCCCGAGGGACATTCACACAAAGCCTGCACTTCTGTCACTATTCTGTCAAATTCACGCTGAGGACTAACTGGGTCAGGGGAGGGAGCCGTTGGTGACTGGGTTGTGCTCCCTAACATCATGATTGGGTTGATATTAGGTCATGTAAGCGGAAGAAAGACGAGGGGGAGAAGCGGCTTTAACCAATGTGCACAGATTCTGGCACCTTCCGGAGAGCCAATATCACACCTGGTGAAGGCAATGATCATATCTATCATAACCTACTCTCCCAGACCTACGCATTTCGCACTTCGAACCACTCGTGCTGAAACTACAGAGGATTCAGTGTAAGGCTCTACGATTCGTCAAGAACGAAAAGTACCAAGGAACATCATACAAGGCTAATTACTCCTCTATAGCCTCTCTAAGTCTCTTTTCCATTTCAGAACTACACCTTTCCCTGTCCAACCGCTTCTCCTTTTCTCTCTAGCCACCAAAGTATGTTAAAAAAGAGCCTGGCTCTAGGATTAGGCACGGAGAGGGTACCTGGCCTTGGGTCTGGCACTTGACTATTGGGGATGGCACGTGAAGAGGCCTGAATTTTGGTGAGGGGGACCCGACTCTGGGGACCAGCAGAGGGAGGGGACCCGAACCTGGGGACTAGCAGAGGGAGGGGACCCGAATCTGGGGACTAGGACAGGGAAGGGACCTGGCTCTGGGGACTAGCACATGAAGGAGACCTGACCTTTGGGGTAGGCATGTGGTGAGGATCAAGCTTTGGGGATAGCAAACAGAGGGTCCTGGCTAGGGCGAGGCTGGGGATGCAAGGGAAAGGGAGTGGGTAGGGTGCGGGTGAGTTGTGAAGGGTGACACCCGGTCAGGGGAGGAGGCAAATGTGGTCGGGCAGTGGTGGGGGCGGAGACCCCTAGCGTCACTTGCTGTTCCCGGACGATAACTGCACCACTCAGGTGTAGTGAGGTGTGGGATTGTGTTGGGTCGCGAGATAAGTGGGTGTGGGGGTGTTAGTGGCAACATCAGTAGAGATGGTAGCGGTGGGTGTTCATTTACCATAGACCTTCTTTATGTAATTTGAATATCGAAAAAACTGCACTTATTGTGTGAATTGTTTAGTAATTCATTTATCATCACCCCGTCCTTTTATACCTTTTTCTTGTAACCCAATTACTGAGGCCCACCAGTCCCTGGAACTTTTAGTGCAATCTGTATCCTCTTTTCGCCACATCTTCCACAAGATGGCAGGAGTACACAACAAATTCATTGTCTAAGTGTGTGTGTGTGTGTGTGTGTGTGTGTGTGTGTGTGTGTGTGTGTGTGTGTGTGTGTGTATTTGAAATGTAATTTCTTCCTCTACCCTATCCACAAACTCGTTCTTCTCTCTCACCATCTATCGTCCCATACCTTCTCCACACCCTTCATCATACACTCACCATCACGCCCCATCCTATGACAAATTGACATCGTCCTTACCATCCCCACTACCCTCCGTCACAATTCCCCATCCCCATCACCATCTCCATTATCCTACATCAAACCCATACCCCTAACATCCCCACTATCGCTCCCCCATCGTTCATAACCCATTTCCATCCTCCTCATCATCCCTGCTATCCTCAGTCACAGGCTTCTACCCTCCATCACCAACATTCCCCCTCCTGTACGCCCCTCCACACCACCCTGTTAACCTTTCCCCTGCAGCTATCGATAATGATGTTGACGTGAGAAGGACCCGTCAAGAGCCCCTCGCGACGCCCTAGTATGCCATCGCCCACTGTTTCTATGGTTATATCCTCCATACCTCACGTCCTTGGCTTTCCTCGTATTCCTCTGGCCCCATCATCGAAATCCCCGTTGTCCTCGAGTCCCCCTCGTTCTCGTCTCTCTCTTGTCCTCATGTGCTCTCATTCTTCTCAAGTTCCCTCATCATTACGTCCTCAGATGTCTTTTTCCCCATCTTTCCTGGTCCTCGTTTCCCTTTCCTTGTCGTTCCCTCTCGTCTCCATTTTTCTTCTGTCTTATATTTCTCTCTCTTCATGTTCCTTCATCTTTGTCTTCCATCGTCCCTGCAAGTCCTCGCCCTCATTCTCCTTCTTGCCTTATTCTGTCCTCTTCTCCTAGGGTATATCCTCGACCAGTAACCACCGCCTATCTCCGTCCCTTTGCCCTGTCGCCCTTGTCTCTTATCATCTTTGTCATCGTTCTTGTCTCCTTATATTGTCCTCTTATCCTCAAGTCCATTCGCTCTTGTTCCCTATCATTCTTACCTCTTTTTGTCCTCCGCTTATTCTCGCTCTGCTTGCATTTATTTGTTATCGTTTTTCATCTTCCTATTATGTCTTCATCCTAATATCATCATCTCTGTCCTTGTTTCCTCTATCCTTGTCTGTCTTCGTCCTCCTCTCCCTACTTCCTTGAGTCTCGTTTCCTTTCGTCTTTACCCATCGTATGTACATCCCGCCTCCTTAGTGATACTCAGTTTCGACTTCCCTCACTCCTCTCTTCTCCCCTTGCCGTCGGTTCCCATTTTCTTGGTAATCCCGTCCATGTGTTTAACGCCATACATTCACACACACACTCGTGTGCAGCAGGGTTCAGTCAGGGACCAGTGCTTTTCTTGGTGTATGAATATTTGCCGAAAGAAATGGAATCGTACCTGAATATGTTTACGGATGTTGCCAAGATCATGAGGGATGTAAAGATTGATTAGGGTCCCTCCAGCTTGCAAGGAGACCTAGACAAACTCCAAAGTTTGTCTGCTTCTTGGTTGATGAAACTCAGTCTAAGTAAATGTAAATCACTGAGGATGAATACGAGTATTACCTCTTTGTGAGAGGAACTTGTGAACTGACACAGTACCCACGTCACCAGAACCTCACCTCAGGAGAACATTGTAGTGGAGACAAACTGTTTGCCGACAATATTAAAATCGCATTCAAGCGCATGGATAAGGATGTATTTAGCCCTTTTTTAGATCACATTTTAGGCTAAAACTAAAGTATGCTTGTCGGTTTTTATCATCGCACTGAAAGAGGCACAATACCTCGCACAGAAGATCCAGAGGAGAGCAACAAAGATGAGACTGAATTTGAAGAAAGCCAAGTTACAGTTTGAGGTTAGAAATTCTAAATCTAACCCCCGTAGAACAACGGTAGATAAGAACAACCTGATGTGCCATTACAAGAGACCTATTAGAAAAGCTATACGGAAGATTTTTGTAGTATAAGATTAGTGGATGATAGATGGGATCAACATTAGAGCTATGATACTGTGAATATGGACGATATAGTGAAGTTTAAAAAGTTGTATTAAAGGCAGAGAAAGTTCAACAGATGAGGTCCCCCACTAGCGTAGAACTCCTCCGCTCCCCCTTTCTTCCCCGTACCGTACAAATAGGTAATTACACATTCGAGCCCCCGAAGAGCAGTGGAGCGTTGCTACCTATTAGTGTAACGAGCTCGGGTTCTGATCCCGGACAGGAGAGCCAGCTCACAGCCATCCCAACTGTTCACCCTTCTCTTTAAGGATGGTCGACTGATGAGTGCCTTGTGTAAGCTGAGGTGCTGATATATATCTGTGCATAAAGTTATGACGTAGTGTATGTGTAAAGTTAAGAGACGGGGGCCACATGAGTGTGAAACTCTGGCCCTAGTAACAGTTAAATAGTAATCATAAAATGTAATTACAAATTGTGGTGCTCCACGAAGGTAAATCGTACCCTCCTACTGTACAAATGGGTGATATCACACACACACACACACACACACACACACACACGCACACACACACACGCACACGCACACACGCACACGCCCACACACACACACACACACGCACACGCCATACGGTAGGTAAATCTGTGCACGTAGCGAAGTTATTTAAATTCATGGGAAGGTACAGCATATTACCGTACTCTGTGATTGATGACTTGGAAGACTGGTTGTGTATCATATGAGTGGTAGAAAAGAAGGCTGGGATTCAACATAGGACGTCCCATTCCATCTATCCGTTTCTCAGGACTTCCCCGTCTCCCATTTCCATGTTTTCTGTCCCCCTTCATCCCATTCCATCCAATCTTTCTCTTTCTTAGGACATTCCTGATTCCTATTTCTCACGAGCTTCTCTTCTTCATCACTCATATCCACCTATCCTCTCATCTCTTTCCCCAAACACCCGTCGCCCTCGTTCCTGCGCCCTCTTCCACACCTCTTCCCTCCTTCAACACATGCAACCCCTTTCCCTTTATCCCCTTTCCTTAACGCAAGCAGGATCGTCCCGACGTTCCATACCTTCTCTTTCCCTCCTGCCGCCAGAACCTGAACTCCCTCCCTCCCTCTCTTGCGCGTGCCTGGCTCACAACAACCTCAAGACAGTTTGATTACTGGCTCGCGCCTCCATCGTTGTGGTAGTCCGCTGATCCTTGTTTTCATTAGGGTCTGACGGGCTCAGTATCAGCTGGTGATGGATGGCCTCCCCTGAAGCCTCACCTGCGCATGACAAAGGTGTTGTTCCAGAAGCAAGAATTCAATATCTCAACGGCTGGTAGTTAGTACCTACTCTCTCTCTCTCTCTCTCTCTCTCTCTCTCTCTCTCTCTCTCTCCCTGCGTTTTAGTATGGTTATTACACCGCGTGGCTCGCTAATATACGTTGTCGACCAGGTTGTCCCTACTTTTAAGCGTTCTTTTCTATTGTTCTCTTTTCTGCAAGTGCTCTACTCTGTTCTCTCTTTGTTATTATTATTTTTCTATGTATCGTACGGTACGTGTTCTTGTAGGCTGTTCTTGTTTTGAGCTTGTTCTTTGTTGTTCTTTGTTGCAGTTAGTCTGTGCTAGATCTTTTGTTTTGTTCTTCAGATATGCGTTTTACCTAGTTGTTCTTTGTTATACTTGTTCTGCCAGATTGTTCTTTCCCTTTGAATATTCTGCTGAGTTGTTGTTCTATAGTGACGTAGTCTATTTCTTACGTTCTTGTGCATCTTTCTGCTCCTTAGATTTACGCCATCTGCCGTGTTGTTCTGGACCGAGTACGTTCCTCCAGACTGTTCTACAATTTTTGCGTTCTTTGTTCGCATTCTGTTGCTTTGCTCTGTTGTTGGGTAAACTATATCATGAGCCTATTATCGCCAGTACACACCGAAAAGACTCGTATTCCCAGTACACGCCAAGACACTATCATCCCCAGTTGATAACAAGGGACTATCATCCCCAATACTACAGCAGAGCCTATCATCCCCAGTACACAGACCCCAGTGCCCATCAAGCGACTATATCATCCCCAGTACACAGTCCCTAGTGCCCATCAGGCGACTGTATCATCCCCAGTACACAGTCCCCAGTGCCCATCAAGCGACTGTATCATCCCCAGTACACAGTCCCCAGTGACCATCAAGCGACTGTATCATCCCCAGTGCACAACTAAAGACCATCTTTTCCAGTCCACAACCAAAGACAATCTATCATCCCTACTACCCGACAGGAGACCATCATCCCTACAGAGCCCATCAAGCGACCATTATCCCAGTATCCAACAAGAGACTATCGCTAGACGCAGCAAACGTGATACACCAGCGGCTCCGGTAGGGGGACGGCAGACGTACTCCAGAACCCGTCAGCTTGCCTTCCAAACACACCGCCCCCTCACCGCCCACACCCCAGCATATATACCCCACCCTCGCACGACTGACCATGGTCCATCCTCGATGAAAGGAAATCTGCAGCTTCACATTAACGCCCCTGAGAAGCAGTTAGCGGTCTAGCAAGCAGGACTATGTATCGCTCCGGGTTTCATCGAATGGAAATTAGCTCTTAAAGTCGACACAAAAGCGAACGGTTCAGCCGGACGACCGTGGGTGAATGGCGTCTATTTCTGATACACTTGCCAGACGCTCGCCACCGAACGCTGTATTTGGCTTTATTAAAGAGGGTATAATCCTGTGAGATGATACCTCACGTAGGTGGAAAATGCTAATGAGACGTGAGGGGCTCGGGGAACCTCCATGTATATGATCATAAGGCGACGCCAGTATGAGGAGTCTAGACTCGAGACGAACCTGATTGAACGAACCTTTTCAGTTCGAGGAAAAGAAAAAAAAAAAAAAGATAGGAGAGGAACTCATTTTCTTAAAGCGCCCTCTAGTTAAGATGGGATGGTACTTCGCTGAGTAAGCACCACATTATAAAGTAAAAAAAAGATGCATTTATAACACGAGACACGAGTTGATGTGATGATGACTATGTATGAAACTGGAAGCGGGTTGTATTAATGTCTGGCGAAGCTTCAACAAAACGAAACGCAAATGAAGCAATAAAGCAACGTAATCATACATGGTAGAAAGATATGATCGTATATCTGTAGCTGTTCTTAATGAACAGAATAGCACTCAGGGCGATTAGTTAAATGGGAGTTAAAGCTAAACTTTTGAATAATAGGTTTTAGAGCCGCATAAGGCGAGTGATAATGTGATCACTACACGGCCGAGGGAGCTCGGTCTCGTTCCCACAGACTGCATAGCAAATACCTTATCATAATGGATAATCCATTAGCCATACCCTAATACGCCGGGGTACCAGCTAGGGAGCACCGCCACGTCGTGTGCACCGCCTCCTCCAGACGTCATAGACACACACGCCCTCACACACACACACACACACACACTCTCTCTCTCTCTCTCTCTCTCTCTCTCTCTCTCTCACCATCACTCTGAGTCTCACTCTAAGGTGTCTCTCACTCACACGACTCCACTCTGCCTCGCACTCTTCCATTCCACACACACACACACACACACACACACACACACACACACACACACACTTTTTGAATACGTTGGTTAGAGGAGAGGAAGAAGAGGTGGGATAGGGGATGGGATATTTTGAAATGAAAGAGAAGACTGAACTGTGTACAGGTGTCTGGTACGTATATTTTTCTTGATGCGCGTAGGTGTGATTTTCTAGAAGTGTGTTTTGATGCCATATTGATATACCCCAGGCAGACTAGGGTCGTGTATGTACTAGTGTTGCATCCTTGGTTATATGGAGGAGATCCACTAAGCTAAGCTAAACAATGTTCACTGTGTACATTGATGGAAGACTGGAGCCTCCCTGAATGCTTCGAGGCTTCGTGGGAAGCCAAGTGTGTTCCATGTTTGCACAGTTGTCGAGATCTCGGAGTTGTCTATAGTTAGTATCATGGTTTTGTTCAGGTCTCTGCCATATTTACTGGGCTGCGTCTCTCGGGTATGAACCGGCTGGTTTAATCTCTGAGCCTTCGTGCCGTTCGTTCTACGGTGTTTTCAGTGTAGGGTTATGTTCCATTTGCGACGCATCGCAGGGCCTTATTTTGTATCCTCTGTGAACTTCAGCATGCATGGTTTGGAAGCGAGGGACGTTGGTATAGGAAAATAATTTAGACCAGGTAGTTCCATGGTCTTGACTCTGTGTTTTTTTTTTTTTTTTTTTGGGGGGGGGTTTTCTTTGGAAGAGGCCCCAATAAAAAAAAGG
>JAUUDZ010312724.1:0-16332 GCA_032361705.1 Panulirus versicolor | reverse complement strand
AAACTTTTCTTGTTTTGTACAGAAATAAAGATTATGCATGGAAATGATTTTGATACACATAAAAAATATTGAAATGGTCTGTCAAACTCAAAGATATACAAGTATTATATCATTTTTCTGTAAGAGTTGGAGTGAAAAGAATGATAGCTTCACAGCATTCTATGAACTTAGTTTTACGGAAAACAATTACGGCAGCTTTTACTTATTAACCACTTCTTGACCTTGCAGGCAGCTCTGCTCGAGATTCATTCAACTTGCACTTTTCCTGAGAATTTTTAGAATATATAAGAAAAAAATTTGCCCCTCAATTCTTTTGAGGTCAATGGGTTGCAAATGCAGGGATCAAGAGGGAGAGGAAGAAGAAAGTGGAAGGGTGTAGTAGAGAAGACTTTAACCAGGTGAGCAAGACGGCGATACTGGACGATGAACTGCAGCAATGTGATATTCTACAAAAGAGGGAATGATGTACAGTTAAAAGGTTGAATCAAGATATATAAAATGATTAAGGTGAGTCATGTGGTCTGTGGTGCTTGAATATGGACAGCAGGCAAAATAAAGCTCTAATCACTTGTTCCTTAAACTAATTCACAAAGATAGGAAAAGCAAACAGGTATAGATATGGTAATGATGTTAAGAACATTGAGGAAAGTCCAAATGCAACTCTAGATACTCTAGATAAAGTTGACCATTGGGTGCGAGCCACACTGATGACTAGTTGAAATAGGTATGATTCAGATGGCTAAACAACTGTACACAAGCAGCTGGGATGGATTTTCTGTGATATAAAAAGTTGTCAGTAAGGATGATAAAATGAGAGAAATCAGATATGGTGAAGGGAATGCAAAAAAACAAAACAACAAGACTTTCCGGAAATCTGCCAACCTTCTGGGAAGAGGAAGTGTGGTTACTAGAATTCTTATCCATTCTTTTAGCACATTCAACTGGCGTATGACAAAAATATAGTCTATAATCCATTCCTAATAACTTTTGATCGAGGTAACAACTCTTTGATAGTTTTATTTGATCACTGCTAATGTTAATCCTAATGAAATGGATCTTGGGCAGTGGTACTAATCCATTTTCTTATTTCTTTTTCAAATTCTTGCTGACACTAATAGTTCATACAAGCATATGCAAATCTTACAAACTGCGTTACATGTATGAATCTAGTAGTGAAAAATCTAAAAATGAATTTTGTTGTGAGTACTGTTTCCTTTAATGGTACAAACAGAAACTACTTATCACTTGATTTGTAAAGTAGTAAGTTATTTGCTGCAAGTTGGAGTATAACACCCACCAGATATTGACAGACGAGTAATGCTTTCTCTGCTCCCTTGTTTTATTCTCCCAGTATCTGGCTTGGCACTATTTGGCTGAGATGCTTTCCCAAGATATGACTTTCTTCCAGGCTGCCCGATACTTCCTCTGTAACATAAAATCAAATCGTCTGATGTTTATAGCATAACTCATATGCAACGTCATGGAATAATACTTAGTGGCTAGAATAGATTCAGTCCATGTAACTATCTACAAATAATTACAAGATTTTGTGAAAATTCAGAGAGAGCATGCAATACTCAACATGTGTCACTTGTATTTCTCCACTGCCAAGAATACTGCATAACCCTTAAATCTTAGATTTGTCTAGAGCTGATTTAACCAAACCTTCTAGTCTTAAAAGTTTCAGTGCTCACTCGCTGCACAATTTTCATTTCATTGTATATACAATAAGGAGTCTACAGCTAGGATCCTGAGTATATTTGCTCAGGGCCTTTTTGATATGTACTGTATCAAGGAATTCTTCAAGATGACTTGCTCTGTTTTGTCCAACTTTGTGTTGTTTGCCGACATGCATAGATGATTACAATTTTCACTCTCCTTCAGCCAAAATTCCTCCAACCTTTTATGGTGATCCATATCTTCCACACTCTTAATTTTTCTTAAATTTTTTTCTAACTTCTCCAGTTTTTTAATTTTTGATTTTCAGCATGTTCTGTTGAGGACATTACAACACAGCTGTATCCAATTTTATTCTTTATACAATGTAAACAGTAATCACTGCACAGAACCTGCGAGTGGATGAACAGTGCTTTATATGAGGGCTGTGTAAGGCAAAACTAATCATGTGATTATAAGGGTAGATATCTGTTTGTGACTGGAATGCAGCAATAAGAACATATCTTAAAAATTCAGTTAAGAGGAGAAATCTTAAAGTACCCAAAAATTCTCAGGAAAGTAATGGTGCTCGAGAGACGGACCTCGTAATCTACGCGAATTTGTATCCCAATCAAATATGGTTTTAACATGTCATTTGAATAGCTCTGGAAATATGGAGGTCATCTACACTGTTTTCTGGTACATTTTTGGGTAAACATTTTTGCGGTAAGAAAAACCCTCGAAATAAAACAGAATACTGCTACTGTATCCCTGGGGGCACTCATCTCCCTCTTATGTCGAGGTACTGTACCCACTTTACCTATAAATCTAGTTTCGAATGTTAAAATGGATCTAGGATGGTTACCCCCATTTGCTCTCATAGAAAACAAAGCATTTACGACAAATACTCAAAGAAAACTGCTTTAATTCAGGCTACACTAGTCAAAATCAACATTTAAAGACTATCGCGAACACTCGGATTTTATAAGATGAGAAAAAAGGAGATATAGGTGGTATGTTTGAGGAAAGGAACCTGACTGAATGTTTTGGCTCTGAGTGAAACGGAGTCTGTCACTGTTAATGGGAGCCTGTCACTGCTAATAGGAGTCTGTCACTGGGAGTCTATCATTGCTAAAAAGAGTCTGTCAGTGCAGATGGAAGTCTGTCACTGCTGATGGGAGTCTACCACTGCCAATAGAAGTCTTTCACTGCTGATGGGAATCTGTCACTGCTGATGGGAGTTTGTCACTGGTAATAGGAGTCTATCAATGCTGATAGAGTGACGTCAAGTTTAGGTACCTAGGAAAGGCTCGACCAGGTCAAAAGTCAAACCCTGATACACAGGGATCATACTGTCGTGCTCAATGGTCATGCTACTTCGTGCTTAAGGAAGAGAGAAAATCCCTGCCACAGAAATGGGTCTTGCCAGTCCTACCACAGCATTTTCTCGTACCTGTTCTACCACAGTACTGTGTTGTAGCACTTCTACCACAGCACAGGGTCTTACCACTCCTACCACAGCACTGGGTGGTGAATCCTACTACAGCACTGAGTCGTGCTATTCCTACAACAACATTGTGTCGTGCCAGTCCTACCACAGCACTATGTCGTGCAAGTCCTACCACAGCAATATGTCGTAAAAGTCCTACCACAGCACTATGTCGTACCAGTCCTAACACGGCACTATGTTATACCAGTAATACCAGAGCACTATGTTGGACCAGTCCTACCACAGCACTATGTTGTACCAGTCCTACCACAGCACTGTGACGTGCCAGTCCTACCACAGCACTATTATACCAGTCCTACCACAGCACTGTGTTGCACCAGTCCTAACACAGCACTGTGTTGTTCCAGTCCTACCACAGTACTGTGTCGTGCCAGTCCTCCCACAGGACTATGTCGTGCCAGTCCTACCACAACACTATGTCGTACCAGTCCTACCACAGATCTATGTTGTACCAGTCCTACGACAGCACTATATCGTGCCAGTCCTGCCATAACGCTATGACGTACCAGTCCTACCACAGCACCATGTCTTGTCAGTCCTACCATAGCACTATGTCGTGCTAGTCCTACCACAGCACTATGTCGTAACTGTCCTACCACAGCACTATGTTGTACCAGTCCTACCACAGCATTGTGTCATACCAGTCCTACCACAACACTATGTTCGACCAGTCCCACCACAGACCTATGTAGTGCCAGTCTTACCAGGGCAGTATCTTGTACCAGTTCTACCAGAGTATTGCGTCGTGCCAGTCTTAGCACAGCACTGTTTCGTGCCAATCCTACCACAGGACTATGTCGTACTAGTCCTACCACAGCAGAGGGTCTTGCTAATACTAACACAGCACTATGTTGTACCAGTCTTACCATAGCACTATGTCGCCCGGGTCCTAACACAGCACTATGTTGTGTCAGTCCTACCACAGCAGTGTGTCGCGCCAATCCTACCACATCATTAAATCGTACCAGACCTACCACAGCACAGGGTCTTGCTAATCCTAGCACAGCACTATGTTGCACCATTACTACCACAGCACTATGTCGTGCCAGTCCTACCACAGCACTATGTCGAAACAGTTCTACTAAAGCACTATGTGTACCAGTCCTACCACAGCACTATGTCGTCCCAGACCTAACACAGCACTATGTAGTACCATTCCTATCACAGGACTATGTCGTGCCAGTCATACCACAGCACTACATCGTGCCAGACCTACCACAGAACTGTGTCGTGCCAGTCCTACCACAGCACTGTCGTACCAGTCCTACCACTGCACCATATCGTGCCAGTGCTACCAGAGCACTGTGTCGTACCAGTACTATCACACCACTCTGTTGTACCAGTCCTACCACAGCACTATGTTGTGCCAGTCCTAAGAAAGCACTATGACGTACCATTCCTACCACAGCACTATGTTACACCAGTCCAACCACAGCACTATGTTTTACTAGTCTTACCACAGCACTTTGTCGTGCCAGTCCTACCACAGCACTATGTCGTGCCAGTCCTACCACAGCACTACGTCGTACCAGTCCTACAACAGCTCGATGTTAAACCATTCCTACCACAGCACTATTTCATGCCAGTCCTACCACAGCACTATGTCGTGCCAGTCCTACCAAAGCTCTATGTTGTACCAGTCCTACCACAGCACTATGTAGTACTAGTCTTACCACAGCAATGAGTCGTGCCAGTCCTACCACAGCACTATGTCGTTCCAGTCAAACTACAGCACTATGTCTTATCAGTCCTAACACAGCTCTATGTTGTGCCAGACCCACAACAGCACTGTGTCGTGCCAGTCCTACCACAGCACTATGTCGTGCCAGTCCTACCACAGCACTATGTCGTACCACTCCTACCACAGCACTATGTTGTACCAGTCCTACCACAACACTAAGTCGTTCCAGTCCTACCACAGCACTATGTCGTGTCAGTCCTACCACAGCACTATGTTGTGTCAATCCTACCACAGCATTATGTCGTAAAAGTTCTAACACAGCAAAATGTCCTGCCGGTCCTACCACAGCACTATTTCAGGCCAATCCTACAACAGAAATATGTCGTAACAGTCCTATCACAGCACTATGTTGTAACAGTCCCACCACAGCACTATGTAGCACCAGTCCTACCAGATCACTATGTTGCACGAGTCCTACTAAAGCATAATGCTGTACGAGTCCTTCCAAAGCATAATGTTGTACCAATCCTACCACAGCACAGAGTTGCCAGTAATACCACAGTACTATATCGTGCCAGTCCTCTCACAGCACTATATCGTGCCAGTCCTATCACAGCACTGTGTCGTACCAGACCTACCACAGTATTGGGTCGTGCCAGTCCTACAACAGCACTTTGTCGTGCCAGTCATACCTAAGCACTATGTCGTACCAGCCCTGCCACAGCACTTTGTTGCACCAGTCCTACCACAGTATTGGGTCGTTCCAGTCCTACCACAGCACTATGTCGCGCCAGTCCTACCACAGCACTACGTCGTACAATGCCTACCACATCACTATGTCGTGCCAGTCCTACGGCAGCACTGTGTTGTACCAGTCCTACCACAGCACTGTGTTATACCAGTCCTACCACAGCATTATGTCGTGGCAGTACTCCCTCAGCGCTATGTCGTACCAGTCCTACCAAAGCACTATTTCGTGGCAGTCTTCCCACAGCAGTGTGTCGTGCCAGACCTACCACAGCACTATGTTGTGCCAGTCCTACCACAGCACTATGTCGCGCAAGGCTTACCAAAGAACTATGTTTTACCAGTCCTATCACAGCACTGGGTCGTGCTGGTTCTACCACAGTACTGTTTTTTACCACTCTACTAACCACAGGACAAGGTCTTGCCACTCCTACCACAGCACTGGGTCGTGCTGGTTCTACCACAGTACTGTTTTTTACCACTTTACTAACCACAGCACAAGGTCTTACCATTCCTACCACAGCACTGGGTGGTGAGTCCTGCCATAGCAATGAGTCGTGGTATTCATACAACAGCATTGTGTCGTGCCAGTCCTACCAAAGCACTATGTCGTGATAGTCTTCCCACAGCAGTGTATCGTGTCAGTCCAACCACAGAACTAAGTTTTACTAGTCCTACCACAGCTTTGTGTCGTGTTAGTCCTACCACAGCACTATGTTGTACCAGTCCTACCACACACTATGATGTGCCAGTCCTACCACAGCACTATGTTGTACTAGTCCTACCACAGTACTATGTTGTTCCAGTCCTACCACAGCACTATGTTGTACCAATCCTACAACAGCACTATGTTGTACCAGTCCTACCACACCACTCTGTCGTGCGACTCCTACCACAGCACTACGTCGTGCCAGTCCTGCCACAGCACTATGACGTACCAGTCCTACCACAGCTCTATGTTGTACCAGTACTAACACAGCACTGTGTCGTGCCAGCCCTACCACATGACTATGTCGTGCCAGTCGCACCACAGCAGTATGTCGTACCAGTCCTACCACAGCACTATGACTTGCCAGTCCTACCACAGCACTGTGTTGTTCCAGTCTTTCCACAGCACTATGTCGCACTAGTCCTACCACAGCACTATGTTGTATCAGTCCTACCACAGCACTATATTGTACCAGTCCTACCAGAGCACTGTGTCGTGTCAGCCCTAAAACAGCACAATGTAGCACCAGTCCTGCCACAGAACCTTTTTTTTTACCAGTACTACCACAGCACTATGTCGTAACAGTCCGACCAAAGCACTATGTTGTATCAGTCTTACGACAGCACTTTGTCGTGCGAGTCATACCACAGCATTATGTCGTGCCAGTCCTACCACAGCACTATGTCGTGCCAATCCTACCACAGCACTATGTCGTGTCAGTCGTACCATAGCAGTAGGTTGTACCAGTCCTACCACAGCAGTATGTCGTTCCAGTCCTACCACACCACTATGGCGTTACAGTCCTACCACAGCACAGGGTCTCGCCATTCCTACCATAGCACTATGTCGTTCCATTCCTGCCACAGCACTATTTCGTGCAAGTCCTACCACAGCATTATGTCGTGCCAGTCCTACCACAGCACTATATCGTACAAGTCCTACCGCAGCACTATGTTGTACCAGTCCTACCACAGCACAGTATTGTGCCAGTCCTACCACAGCACTATATGGTACCATTACTACCACAGCACAGGGTCTTGCCAGTCCTACCAAATCACTATGTCGTGTAAGTCTTACCACAGCACTATGATGTACCAGTTCTACAACAGCGCTGTGCTGTGCCAGTCCTACCATAGCACTATGCCGTGCCATTCCTACCAGAGCACTATGTCGTACCAGTCCTACCACAGCACAGAGTTGCCAGTCCTACCGCAGCACTATGTCATGCCAATCCTACCAGAGCAATATATCGTACCAGTCCTACCACAGCACGTTGTAGTGCCAGTCATACCACAGAACTATTTCGTGCCAATCCTACTACAGCACTAGGTCGTGCAGTCCTAGCACAGCACTATGTTCTAGCAGTCCTACCACAGCATTTTGTTGTACTAGTCCTACTACAGCACTATGTCGTGCCAGGCCTACCACAGCACTGTGTCGTGGCAGTCCTACCACAGCACTATGTCGCACAATGCCTACCACAGCACTGTGTCGTACCAGTTCTATCAGAGCACAATATCGTTCCAGTCCTAACACAGCACTATGTTTTGCCAGTCCTACCACAGAACTATGTCGTTCCAGTACTACCACAGCACAATGTCGTGCCAGTCCTACCACAGCACTATGTTATACCAGTCACACCACAGCACTATGTCGTGCCAGTCCTGCCACAACACAGTCTCGTTCCAGTCTTACCACAGCACTATGTTGTACCAGTCCTTCCACAGTAGTATGTCGTCCCAGTCCTACCAGAGCACTATGTCGTCCCAGTCCTAACACAGCACTATGTCGTACCAGTCCTACGACAGCTCAGGGTCTTGCCATTCCTACAACAGAACTATGTCGTCCCAGTCCTATCACAACACTATTTCGTGCCAGTTCTACCACAGAACTGTGTTTTACCAGTCCTACCACAATACTATGTTGTACCAGTCCTACCACAGCACTATGTAGCACCAGACCTACCACAGCACTATGTTGTACCAGTGCTACCACAGCACTATGTCGTAGCAGTCCTACCACAGCAATAGGTTGTACTAGTCCTACCACAGCACTATGTCGTCCCAGTCCTTCCACAGCACTGTGTCGTGCCAGTCCTACCACAGCACTATGGCGTGCCAGTCCTACCACAGCACTGTGTCGTGGCAGTCCTATAACAGCACTATGTCGCACCAGTCCTACCTCAGCACAATGTCGTACCAGTGAAACCACAGCAAAATAGCGTGCCAGTCCTACCACTGGACTGTGTCGTGCCAGTCCTATCACAGCATTATATTGTGCTAGTACTACCACAGCACTATGCTGTACCAGTCCTACCACAGCACTATGACGTACCAGTCGTAAGACAGCACTATGTCTTACCAGTTCTACCATAGCACTATGGCGTGCCAGTCCTACCACAGCACTATGTCGTGCCAGTCCTATCACAGCACTATGTACCAATCCTACCACAACACTATGTTGTACCAGTCCTACTACGGCAGTGTGTCGCCCCAGTCCTACCAGAGCACTTTGTCGTCCCAGTTCTACCACAGCGCTATATCGTAACAGTCTTATCACAGCACAGGCTCTTGGCAGTCCGACCACAGCACTATGTCGTCCCAGTTCAACCACAGCACTTGTTGTGCCAGCCCTACGACAGCGCTATGTCTTGCCAGTCCTACGACAGCACTATGCCGTGCCAGTCCTACCACAGCACTTTGTCGTACCATTGCTACCACAGCAAAATGTCGTGTCAGTGAAACCACAGCACTGTGTTGTACCAGTCCTACCACAGCACTATATCTTGGCAGTATTACCTCAGCACTATGTCGTACCAGTCCTACCACAGCACTACGTCGTATCAGTCTTACCACAGCACTGTGGTGTGACAGTCCTACCACAGCACCATGTTTTGCCAGTCCTGCCGCAGCACTATGTCGCACAAGTCCTACCACAGAACTATGTTTTACCAGTACTATCACAGCTCGAATCCGTTGTAGTTCTACCGCAGTACTGTTTTTACCACTCTTACCACAGCACAGGGTCTCGCTACTCCTACCACAACACTGGGTGGTGAATCCTACCATAAAACTGAGTCGTGGTATTCCGAAAACAGCATTGTGTCGTGCCAGTCCTACCACAGCACTATGGTGTGCCTGTCCTACCACAACACTATGTCGTGACAGTCCTACCACAGCACTATGTCGTACCAGTCCTATCACAGCACTATGTCGTACCAGTCCTATCAGAGCACTATGTTGTACCAGTCCTATCAGAGCACTATGTAGTACCAGTCCTACCACAGCGCTATGTTGTGCCAATCCTACCACTAGACTATTTTGAACTAGTCCTGCCAAAGCACTATGTCGTTTCAGTCCTACCACAGAACTATGTTGTACCAGTCCTACAAAAGCACTGTGTCGCGCCAGTCCTACCACTGCATGATGTGCCAGTCCAACCACAGCATTATGTCGAACCAGTCCTACTACAGCTCTATGTTGAACCAGTACTAACAGCACTATGTCTTTTCAGTCCTACCAGAGCACTATGTCGTTCCACTCCTTCCATCGCAATATGTCGTACCAGCCCTACCACAGCCCTAGGTCGTAACAGTCCTACCACAGCACAGGATCTTGCCATTCCTCCCACAGCACTATATCGTGCCAGTCCTACCACAGCATGATTTTGTGCCAGTCCTACCACAGCATCATGTTGTGTCAGTCCTACCGCGGGACTGTGTCGTAAGATTACTACCAAAGCACAGTGTCTTGCCAGTCCTGCCAAAGCACTATGTCGTACCAGTTCTACAACAACACTGTGTCGTGCCAGTCCTAACACAACACAATTTCGTGCCAGTCCTACCACAAAACTATGTCGTACCAGTCCTACCACAGCACAGAGTATTGCCAGTCCTACCAAAGCACTATGTCGTGACAGTCCTACCACAGCACTATGTCGTGCCAGTCCTACCACAGCACTTTATCGTACTAGTCCTTCCACAGCACTATGTCGTGCCAGTCCTACCACGGCACTTTGTCGTGCCAGTCCTACACAGCACAGAGTCTTGCCAGTCCTACCACAGCACTATGTCGTGCCAGTCCTACCACAGCGCTATGTCGTCCCAGTCCTATCACAGCACTTTATCGTGCCAGTACTACCAAAGCACTTTGTCGTGCTAGTCCTACCACAGCACTATGCCGCGCCAGTCCTACCATAGCACTGTCTAGTGCCAGTCCTACCACAGCATTATGTTGAACCAGTCCTACCACAGCAGTATGTCATTCCAGTCCTACTAGAGCACTATGTCGTACCAGTCCTACCACAGCACAGGTTCTCGCCATGCGTACCACAGCACTATGTAGCGCCAGTCCTACCACAGCACTATTTCGTGCCAGTCCTAATACAGCATTATATCGTGCCAGTCATACTACATCACTATGTCGTGCCAACCCTACCACAGCATTATATCGTGCCAGTCCCAAAATAGCACTACTTTGTACCAGTAAAACCACAGCACTTTGTTTTACCAGTACTGCCACTGCACACTGTCGTCTCAGTCCTACCACAGCAGCATGTCGTGCCAGTCCTACCACAGCACTCTTTCGTGCCAGTCCTACCACAGCAATGTAAGTCCTACCACTATGTAGTGCCAGTCCTGTCGCAGAACTATGTCGAGCCAGTCCTACCACAGCGCTATGTAGCACCAGTCCTAATAGAGCATTATGTCGTGCCAGTGCTACTACAGCACGGTGATGTACCAGTCCTACCACAGCACTGTTGTACCAGTCCTACCACATCACTATGTCGTAGCAGTTCTACCTCAGAACTATGTCGTACCAGTCCTACCACAGCACTATGTCGTGCCAATCTTACCACAGCACTGTGTCGTGCCAGCACTACCACAGCATTATGTTGTTTCAGTCCTACCACAGTACTATGTCGTGCCATTCCTACCACAACACTTTGTCGTGCCAGTTCTACTACAGCACTATGTTATGCCAGTCCTACCAAAGCACTGTGTCGTGCCAGTCCTGCCACAGCAATGTCTCGTGCAAGTCCTCCTACAGCACTATGTTGTACTAGTCCTACCACAGCAGTATGTCGTCCCAGTCCTATCAGAGCAGATTAGGTTAGGTTAGGTTAGGTTAGGTGTCCCAGTCGTAACACAGCACTATGTCGTACCAGTCTACCACTGCACAGGGTCTTGCCATTCCTACAATAGCACCATGTCATCTTAGTCCTACCACAGCACTATTTCGTGCCAGTCCTACCACAGCACATGTTTTTTTCCAGTCCTACCACAATACTATGTTGTACCAGTCCTACCTCAGCACTATGTAGTATCAGTCCTACCACAGCACGATGTTGTACCAGTCCTACCACAACACTATGTCGTAGCAGTGCTACCACAGCAATATTTTGTACTAGTCCTACCACAGGACTATGTCGTCCCAGTCCTAACACAGCACTATGTCGTACCAGTCCTACCACAGGACTATATTGTATCAGTCCTACAACAGCACAATGTTGTACCAGTCCTACCACAGCACTCTGTCGTGCCTACCCTACCACAGCACTATGTCGTACCAATCCTACCACAGCACTGTGTTGTACCAGTTCAACCACAGCACTATGTTGTACCAGTCCTACCACAACATTATGTTGTGCCAGTCCTACATCAGCACTATATCGTAACAGTCCTACCACAGCACTATGTCGTACCATTCTTACCACAGCACTATTTCGTACCAGTCCTACCACTACACTATGTTGTATCAGTCCTACCACAGAACTTTGTTGTAACAGTCCTACCACAGCACTCTGTCGTGCCAGCCCTACCACAGCACAATGTCACACCAGTCCTACCACAGAACTGTGTTGTTCCAGTCCTACCACAGCACTATGTCGTATCAGTCGTACCACAGCGCTATGTTTTGCGAGTCCTACCACAGCACTTTGTCGTTCCAGTCCTACCACAGCACTATGTCGTACCAGTCCTACCAAAGCACTATATTTTATCAGTCCTACCACAGCACAATGTTGTACCAGTACTACCGCAGCACTCTGTCGTGCCAGCCCTACCACAGCACTATGTCGTACCAATCCTACCACAGCACTCTGTTGTACTAGTACAACCACAGCACTATGTTGTACCAGTCATGTCACAGCACGATGTCGTGCGAATACTACCTCAGCATTATGTCGTGCCCTACCACAGCATTATCTCATCCCAGTAAAACCAGAGCACTAAGTCGTGCTAATCCTACCACAGGACTATGCCGTGCCAGTCTTATAGCAGCACTATCTCGTGCCAGTCCTACCATAGCAAAACGTTGTACCAGTAATACCACGGCAATATTTTATACCAGTCCTACCACAGCTCTATTTCGTAACAGTCGTAACACAGCCCATGTCTTGCCAGTCTTACCACAGCACTATGTCGCGCCAGTCTTACCACAGCACTATGTTGTACCAGTCATATCATAGCCCTATCTTGTACCAGTCCTACCACAGCCCTGCATCGTGCCAGTCCTACCACAGCACTATGTCGTACCATTACTACCACAGCACAGGGTGTTGCCAGTTTTGCCAAAGCACTATGTTGTACCAGTCCTACTACAGCACTATGTCATACAAGTCCTACCACAGCACTATGTTGTACCAGTCCTACAACAGCACTGTGTCGTGCCAGTCCAACCACAGTACTATGTCGTGCCAGTCCTACCACAGCACTAGGTCGTATCAGTCGTACCACAGCGCTATGTTGTGTGAGTCCTACCACAGCACTATATCGTTCCAGTCCTGCCATAGCACTATGTCGTACCAGTCCTACCACAGCACTATATTGTATCAGTCTTACCACAGCACAATGTTATACCAGTACTACCGCAGCACTCTGTCGTGCCCGTCCTACCACAGCACTATGTCGTACCAATTCTACCACAGCACTGTGTTATACTAGTACAATCACAGCACTATGTTGTACCAGTCATACCACAGCATTATATAGTACCAGTCCTAACACATCACTTTGTTGTAACAGTCCTACCACAGCACTATGTCGTGCTAGTCTTACCACAGCACTGTGACGTTCCAGTCCTCCCACAGCACTATGTCTCGCAAGTCCTACCATAGCACAATGTTGTGCCATTACTACCACAGCACTATGTCGTAACAGTCCTATCACAGCAATATGTTGTACCAGTCCTACCACAACACTATATAGTACCAGTCCTACTGCATCACTTTGTTGTAACTGTCCTACCACAGCACTATGTTGTACTAGTCGTACCACAGAACTATGTCATATCAGTCCTACCACAGCACTATGTTGCACCATTCCTACCAGAGCACTTTGTTATACCAGTCCTACCACAGCACTATCTTTTGCAGTCCTACCACAGCATTATGTTGCACCAGTCCCACCACAGCACTATGTCGTTCCTGTCCTACCACAGCACTATGTTGTACCAGTCCTGCCACAGCACTTTGTCGCACCAATCCTACCACAGCTCTATGCTGTTCCCGTACTAACACAGCACTGTTTTGTGCAAGTCCTACCACAGCACTATGTTGCGCCAGTCCTGCCATAGCACTATGTCGTACCAATCCTACCACAGCACTATGTCTTGCCAGTCCTACCACGACACTATGTCGTTCCAGTCGTACCACAGCACAATATTGTACCAATCCTACTACAACACTGTGCTGTACAAGTCCAACCACAGCACTATGTTGTAAAAGTCCTACCAAATCACTTTGTTGTAACAATCCTACCACGGCACTATCGTGCCAGTCTTACCACAGCACTGTGTCGTTCCAGTCCTACCACAGCACTATGTCGCGCAAGTCCTACCATAACACAATGTTGTGCCATTACTACCACAGCACTATGTCGTAACAGTCCTATCACAGCAATATGTTGTACAAGTCCTTCCACAACACTATATAGTACCAGTCTTACTGCATCATTTTGTTGTAACAGTCCTACCACAGCACTATGTTGTACTAGTCGTACCACAGAACTATGTCATATCAGTCCTACCACAGCATTATGTTGTACCATTCCTACCAGAGCACTTTGTTATACCAGTCCTACCACAGCACTATGTTTTGCCAGTCCTACCACAGCATTATGTTGTACCAGTCCTACTACAGCAGTATATCGTGGCTGTCCTATCATAGCACTTTGTCGTACCAATCCTACCACAGCTCTATGTTGTTCCCGTACTAACACAGCACTGTGTTGTGCCAGTCCTACCACAGCACTATGTTGCGCTAGTCCTACCATAGCACTATGTCGTTCCATTCCTACCACAGCACTATTTCTTGCCAGTCCTACCACGACACTATGTCGTTCCAGTCCTACCACAGAAATATGTCGTACCATTCCTACCACAGCACTTTGTCGTACCAGTCCTACCACTGCACTATGTTGTATCAGTCCTACTACAGAACTATGTTGTAACAGTGCCACCACAGCACTGTGTCGTGCCAGCCCTACCACAGCACCATGTCGTACCAGTCCTACCACAGCACTGTGTTGTACTAGTCCTACCACAGCACTATGTTGTACTAGTCCAACGACAGCACTGTGTCATACCGGTCCTACTTCAGCACTATATCGTACCAGTCCTACCACATCACTATGTCGTGCCAGTCTTACCACAGCACTGTGTCGTTCCAGTCCTACCACAGCACTATGTCGCGCAAGTCCTTGCACAGATCTATGTTTTACCAGTCCTATCACAGCACTGAGTCGTGCTAGTTTTACCAGAGTACTGTTTTGTACCACTCTTACCACAGCACAGGGTCTTGCTTCTCCTACCTCAGCAGTGGGTGGTTAATCTTACCACAGTACTGAGTCGTGCTATTCCTAAAACAATATTGTGTCGTTCCAGTTCTACCATAGCACTATGTCGTGCCAGTCCTACCACAGCACTGTGCCGTGCCAGTCCTACCACAGCACCATATCGAGGCTGTCCTATCACAACACTTTGTCTTACCAGTCCTACCACAGCTCTATATTGTACTCGTACTAACACAGCACCATGTCGTGCCAGTTCTACCACATTACAATGTTGTGCCAGTACTACCATAGCACTATGTCGTACCAGTCCTACCACAGCACTATGTCTTACAAGTCCTACCAAGACACTATGTCGTTCCAGTCCTACCACAGCGCTATATCGTACCAGTCCTACCACAGCACTCTTTTGTATCAGTCCTACCATAGCACTATGTTGTACCACTTCTACCACAGCACTGTGTCGTGTCAGCCCTAACACAGCACTATGTAGTACCAGTCCTACCACAGCACTATTTTTGTACCAGTCCTACCACATTGCTATATTGTACCAGTCATACCATAGCACTATGTTGTACCAGTGCTACCACACTACTGCGTCGTGCCAGTCCTACCATAGCAATCTCTCATGCCAGTCCTACTATAGCAATATCTTGTACCATTCCTAAACACATCACTGCGTCGTGCCAGTCCTACCACAGCACTCTATCGTACCATTACTACCATAAATCAGGGCCTTCCTAGTCCTACCGATCCACTATCTTGTACCAGTCCTACCACGACACTATGTCGTTCCAGTCCTACCACAGCACTACATCGTACTAGTCCTACCACAGCACTCTGTTATATCAGTCTTACCATAGCACTATGTTGTACCAGTTCTACCACAGCACTGTGTCGTGTCAGCCCTACCACAGCACTATGTAGTACCAGTACTAGGTTGTACCAGTTATACCATAGCACCATGTTGTGCCTGTCCTACCACAGCACAGGGTCTTGCACCGTCCTCCCTCCTTCACCACCCACCCTCCTGCACCTCCCTCCCTCCTCCACCTCCAACACTCCTGCACCGCCCAACCTCCTGCACCTCCCACCCTCCTGCATCTCCCTCCCTCCTGCACCTCCCACCCTCCTCCACCTCCCTCTCTCCCGCGCCTCCCTCCCTCCTGCACAACCAACCCATCTGCACCTCCAGCGCCTCCCACCCTCCAGCGCCTCTCTCCTGCGCCTCCCTCCCTCCT
>JAUUDZ010312613.1:0-16333 GCA_032361705.1 Panulirus versicolor | reverse complement strand
TCTCTCTCTCTCTCTCTCTCTCTCTCCTGCGATCGGGGACACACGAAAAAAAAGAAATCAGAAATTACACCTGAATTGAATATACCAATGAGCGGAGGATCTGAATTTGGATAAATGAAGAAAAAGATCAATAAAATTCATGGATAAATAAACTCAACAACAACAACAACAGTTATAACCTGCGTAAAGGGGCTACGAGTCATAAAGCTCACTAAAGGAAAGACTATAAGAAAGGGGGGAACGTACCACAAATTGAAGGCTGGAACTAGAATTCACATACGAGAGAAAAAGGGGAGAAAAAACATTATTGCCAATCAGGTAATGAATGGAATAGTCATCAGGGCCTTCACGACTCCGGAGACAAACCCCATCACGGAAGTTTATACGTTTATATACTGAAGTATTGAAGCTGAACACTACTGTGTTGTGTGATCAGCAGATTGGAACCGACTGAGTTGGAAGGGTTTCGGAAGCGATCCACAGTAAAACGCAATTGGTTGTGGCATCGGAACTCTCGCGAAGGTCTGGGAGATTGTGATTTGAATACCTTTGAGGGTAGTGGATATGGCACTCCCGTGCTCCGCCGGCAAGATTTTAAACAGGGAGTGAAAAGTCGCCTTCAGAGCTTCTCTGCCAACGGAGCAAATTGCATGATAACGTGCGGTGGGAACAACGCGTAAGCCTTGGTTTCCGGTCATAGCTCGTGGTTGGTATTCGAAGGAGGGTTGACATTCTCTCTCTCTCTCTCTCTCTCTCTCTCTCTCTCTCTCATCACTCCCTCCTCCTCTCTCTCGTATCCCCAGGCCACTCCGTCGGTCGGTGCGCAACGCCCTCTTCCTCCTGCCGCTGCTGGGCATCACCAACGCCATCACAATGATCCCCAAGCCCCTGGAGCGGTCGGCCTTCGAGTTCGGCGTCTGGTCCTACGGCACGAACCTCCTCACCTCCTTCCAGGGCTTCGTTGTGGCCTGCATATATTGCTTCTTCAATGGTGACGTGAGTATTCCCCTCCTCATCTTGTGTTCGGATTGCAGTGGAGGGTTCCTCCTGACGTGGCTGTAGTCGACGTGGCTAATCCTCCCACACTGGCTGCCTTAGTGCTTCTGCAGTAGTTTACCCACATTGGCTGCCTTACTCCTGCTGTAGTAGTTTACCCACATTGTCTGCCTTACTCCTGCTGCAGTAGTTTACTCACACTGGCTGCCTTACTCCTGCTGTAGTAGTTTACCCACATTGGCTGCCTTACTCCTGCTGCAGTAGTTAACCCACACTGGCTGCCTTACTCCTGCTGTAGTAGTTTATCCACACTGGCTGCCTTACTCCTGCTGCAGAAGTTTACCCACACTGGCTGCCTTAACTCTCCCACAGTGGATCGTTATGCACCTCAAGTACTCACTCGGTTACTCACCCGAGTTACAAGCTTCACTCACTCGTACATTCGCTCATGTTCCGTGAATCTCGTGTATTTTCGGTTCATTTTCTTCACTTTTTACTTAATCTACTTTACGCTTGACTCGATTATGTATTTTGTTCCTTTAGTGATCGCCTCATACTCCCATAAGTAGCCTTATCCACTTATGCTGTCTTCAGCTTTCCATTTTCCCAGCTTATCAATCGGTTTTCTACACTACCAAGCTCATCTCATCACTAAGCTTTCCCTATGTATTGCTTTCCCTCATCTATGAGATGCTTTTACAGATTAGCATGCCTAACCACTGATAATCCATCACTAGACTTGCCTCATTACTGAAATTCCCTCACCTGTTTGTATTCTTAATTAGCTTCCCATATCACTTACCTTTTCTCATTATTTAGATTCCCCTCATGACTTGGTTTCCTCTATCATTCAGTTTCCCCTCATGACTCGGATTACCCTCATAATTCATCTCCCCCTTATGACTCGTCCCTCCTAACTTTGCTTTCCTCATGGATCGTCTTCCCTCTTGCTGTCGCTTTCCTCATGACTCGTTTCCCTTTGTGACTCTACTGCTCTTTGATCTGAGCTTCGCTCATGCCACCTTCTTCTCCTGCCGCAGGTGAAGCGAACGCTCTGCTACTACTGGAGACTGAAGGTCACGCTCCGTACAAGGAAGAGGCGCTCAGAGTCCACCTCGGCTTTCCCAGATCCCGACGGTTTATATGGCACGGGCTTCGGCCCTCGGCCTCCCAAACTACACTACAAGGTCAGTATTGATGACATAACCACTAAGAATGATCATTCATCTCTCGTAACTATACTGTAAGGTCAGGTTTAGTATTACCCACGTCCCACATACCCACGATACACCATAAGGTCAGTGAGTTCCGTCCACACCATACTTGAGGGCCTGGTTTTGCCATCTCAATCTTCTAAGGCCATAGCTACGAAGTCAATAAATGGTGTTCCCAAGGCTATAAAACAGGGTCAGCATTATAGTGCCTAAGGTAAGCTGTGGGGTCATTATTAGTTTTATTTCACAAGCAGTACCATAAAGTCTGTTTACGAGCTGTACGATAAGGTGATATATATTGAGGAGGTCAGTACTGGTGCCCCCTGAACCATACCGCATGGTAAGTCTAGCGATTCCCGAGCCATACCACAAGATTAGTACAAGTGGTCCAATGTTTACAGATTGCAAAAGCAGTGTAAAGGTCTCATTCCCGCGCCGCAGCTACCGGCTCGCTCAGTGTTTACAGCACCACTATCATCACCACACAAGGGAAAACACAGGCGTTCCATATGCAAGTCAATGAGGCAACTAAACTTTGCACTGATGGTGTTCCAGAGAAGAAATTGGTATAGACCCCCATCATTATACATGTCTAATGTTATTAATAAATGAATGGCTACTTTAGTTTTCGCAGTGGAATTTGCTAGATACCTACTGGGAGTGTCATTATTTTGAAATTAAGAATTGTATTATTCGCTAACTATGAATATAAAAGATCATGGCACATTGATTCTACCTAGTGTCTGCATATTTTTGTTGAGGGTGCAATGACAGTCACAAGTTACAGGCAACAGAGACAGACAACAAGTAACACAGGTGAGTGTGGCACGCTTCAAGTCTCATGTTCGGCCATCTGTAGTTTGGTTTCAAAAGTTGATGATGACTGTAACATTTTGCGTGTGTTTGTGTTATGAGTGTTAAGGGCAACGAAGTGTGTGTGTGTGTGTGTGTGTATGGTTTTGTGCTGATTTACCTAACCAACACTAACAAGGAACATTCTCGCCTAACTATATTCTACTATCCCCCCGTCAGGCTCGTAGCAAGTCGTCCAGCGACAAGCCCCTGCACAATGGCCACCTCCAGACGCTACACAACCCACACCTGGGCAGCCTGCACGGCTCCCACATGCTCCACCACTCCACTGGTTTGCCCTGCCACGTCTCCATGCCCGTCACCAGTTTATGACGTCCGGTACCCTGCTTCCGAGACGACCCCCGAGGCTGTGCCGCCCTTCAAGGCTCGGAACCTCGTGTAAGTTTCACCTTCAGAACCACCCGGGCCACCAGCCACACCCTCGAGAGTTCGAGGTGGACGGGAGTTAACAAGGCCAAACAGAATCTGAGACGGGGGTTCAAAATGAGCAGACGGAGTGGCAGGAAAGCTGGCAAAAGGAACAACGCCGACGTTGCTGACCTCAGCTCAGGCGGTGGCAGTCCTTGTAGCCTCCGTGGGGCGTCCTCGGGGACGATGGACGCCGACATCCACACCTGGTCGACCAATACGACAGACTACGACGGCGGCGCGTCCTGCTCGTCGTCTAGCGCTGCCAGAACCTCCTACCCGTCTATGCGCGGCCTTGGTTATCGCCGTCCTTCAGAGCCAGGTGCCTCCTACGTCTGCAGCGACCTTGACTAAAGTGTTGCCATTTTGGCCTGTCAAACCGACCCACCTCAGAACTTCCGTCATCCAGAAGCCGTCCCTAACTGTTCGAAGGGCTTATGTCACGTTTCAACCTCCGCGATCTCGTATTGCAATCAGAGGCGACATCGGCGTTTGTCACCTGCAAAAACTTGGACCCTATTTCTCCAAGAGATTCATTCCATTGCGTACGACAGTTTCGGTATCATACACCTGCTGTACATGTGTAGCAGGTGTTTGGCATTCTTGGTTTTTCCAGCTAACTTTCCAGTCCTCTTAAACCTTAAAGACTCCAGATATTAAGTCCCGGCTGGACTAAACAGGTTTTTGCCCACCTAGGACACTATTTGTGTTGCTGTTTCCTTTCTGGGTCTTCTAATATAACCTGGATCAGCCTTAAGTCATGCCAACGCTACCTTTCCAGATGACAGTATATTGTTCTCAGGTGTTCCACAAACCCATCCTCTTCTTTCCTACGGTTACCTCACAGAATCTAATCGCCTTATTGATGCTTATTCCCCCATTCTTCCAGCAACTATGAAATCCCATTACTTTAGGCCACCTTGAGGAGCTTTGATCCTCTAAGACTTTCCACTGCCCAACCGTTTCGGTTTGTTTCCTTATTTTTCCCATTGGTTTCACTGTCTTAAGAAGCCTTTGTTGTTCTATCAGTACTTAGTCCTGCCAGGAGTTCTCTGTCCAGGAAAGATTCTAAGAAATAGGGCTGGCTGGCTAGCAAGACGCTGCGGTCTTACGAAAACCCATTAGATTTTCAATGAAATATTGCAAGTCCATCCGCTTGAACAAGACGTTATGTAATCCCAGAACCCGAGGGACACTAAAGCTTCCTACGGCACTCTGAAAACTCAATGTTTCTAAGTAATTCACTAATCCCAAAGGACCTTAAAACCTTAAGTACTCCAACACTTCTACAAGAGCCTACAAGACACTACAACCAGAACAAGATCCATATATCCTAGAAAGCCTCTCACACCTTCGGAAATAATATATCCTGTAGAAACCAAAAGAACTCTCTCTCTATACCAGCAGCATCGCAAGATCAAATAACCCCCATCAGAACCTAACAGCTCAGAAGGCGTTAGTCTTAACAGATACAGTTTACCAACCATAAGAATCCTTGCATGTGTGAGAGATCCATCAGTGTCTTGTAAGAACAAAATGTATTAGATGAAGAGACAGCAACGCAGATGATTCAGTAGCCCCATCTTGATCTACGCCTCACCTGCCGAGCCGTCCACCCCCGTCAACTGTAAACATACGACTGTAAGCAGCAAAGACCAACAGGAACATCCCAAATAATCACCTCTAAGTTAGTGACCACAACCTCTCGAAATTTTCACAGTGAAACAAAGAACTTGCCAGTATATGATCACGTCTCGATACACTTTGCTCTCAGTTCTCTGCATCACCGTTACAGTAGACCCCTCCCGTCCAAATCACTCCATGAATGACCAATCCAAGCCAAAAATAGAAAGCTTATACTTGCGTCAAACATCAAGAACAGAAACTTCTGAATCCCCCAACCCATAAAAACAACACTGACGAAATATATACATATCGAAATGACCAGAGAAGTACTTGCCAGTCTCCCGCCCAACACCATCTTAAGCACAAAGGAAATATTTATTCAATAACAAAAGACAATGATATTGTCACCCTTGACTGAATGATGCCAGCGGGAGCTGTTGTCCCTGTGAGTGATTTGGCTATTGATTTCGAGGGCAGGTAATTATTGTGTGTCACAGGCGATACATACTGGTGTCAGTGTGTCTCTTGTCTGGTATACAGTGATATATGCAGTGACGTCTATTGCACAGTGAAGACTTAAATCTATAACTTTTCCCACTGTGACAGTGACGTCTATGTAACATAGCCGTTACTTATTGAGGGCTGTATATAATATCTTTGTGGAGTGGAGCGACTGTACGACATTTCTGGTAAATACTGACTCTTAACGCATTATGTATTACCTGATAACGACTGTGCTCTGTTTTGCCATAAGTCTGTAACATGGATATGTCGGTGCTCCAAGTCTATACAGGATGACCAAAAAGTGAAGACACAGATCTCACTTAGAGCTTTCACTAAGGAGAAACGAATGTGGTTCGTCCTTTGCTTTCTGAAGGTAGAGCCAGCTTGAGGTACATTGAGTAGTATACTGTACATTTACACCTTCCCAATCTTTCTGAAGATATTCCACGAACCCTTGAAGCTCGCTCAAAGATCTCCCTACTACATCTGAGATTGCTGAATCATCATTAAATTACTTAGGTCAATTACTTTGCAATTCATTCCATATTGATATAATGTGACTCAATAAATGGTGATGATGCTACTGGGGAATGATTTACTGACATCTGAAGATATGACTAACGTATTTCATTATACTTGGTCGCCGTTTCGTGCGTCAGCGAGGTAGCGCCAGAAAGCAGACAAAGAATGGCCTAACCACACACACACACACACACACATATATATATATATATATATATATATATATCGTTTTATCTTTTTGCAAATGCTGATTAACTGGTAAAGCAGCATCTTGAATATTTTTTCTGCTTAACATTTGAAGTATAGCAGCATATCCTCCTACTTCATTACGCTAGATGCAGCTGGAAAATAAATGCATTCGATGCATTATGTTCACTTACCAGCATAACGAAGCTGCCTCATTAAATTAGAGGGAGTGGAGTGGCCGGGGACCAGACCCCACATGGATGCTGTCTCTGGACAGTGTCACTCATTGTATGCGACCCACCTACCTATACAGACCACTCACTACCTAGCTGTTCTACACTGCTGCACACATTTTGCCAACCCGCTTCCCGACACTCAGGATTCACAATACCTAGCAATCTACACCTCGCACCCGACAACATGTTTCCATTGATAACAACCTCTTATGACTTCTTTGACCCAAAGATCAATTAGAATTTTCACATATTTATGCAGTGAATTGATTGACCCAGTTTGACTGACCAAGATATTAGAATCCTAAAGGATTAGTGAGAACTGACGTTGTTAGGTTAAACTAGGTGTCAATGTCTGGATTGGTTAGTTTCTAGGCTTGTGGTGGTTACTGTTTGGACCAGTTAGTGGCTAGGCTAGACTGGTCGTTGCTATTTGGATCGGCTGCTTGCTGCGCTAGACTGGTGAATAATGTTTGGTTTGGTGGGGGCTCATGCTAAGATAGATTGAAGGCTATTGTTTAGACCGATTGACTGTTAAGCTAAACTGGTGATTCTTGTCGCAGGAGTACTGGCCCAAATTCTTTCGGAGGACAAGGAAAAATTTGCCCTAATTTTAAGTTAAAAATGCCCGACTTTTTAAGATGATAACACTAATTAATCAATTCATACATTATTATTATATGTAATGCGCAACAAACCGATGTTTATCCTGTGCAATACGCATCATACACGATGCTAATCCTAAATTGAGAGAAATGATTGAAACGAAAGGCGTTAACGGACTCAGGCTGCATAAGATTACGTCAAGTTCTGCTTAGATGTATCATCAGAGCACGATCTCGTCAAAGAACTTCTCATTCTAAAGGATTTCATCCTTTCCCTGCTACTGATTGTAGCATAGCCTTGAAGGTGCAGGAACGCCTAGAGAAGGGGTCCTGCAGTTATGATAATAATCATGATGGCATTGATAATGATAATCATAAAAAAGGTAGTGAAACAATTTGCAAGTTACTATATACTTAAATTCAATATTAGGCTCAGAAAGTCCTTTTCTCTTGCTGAAAGTATCGATAATTTTGTTCGTGTGATTTTCATGAACATACTTGCATGAGTTGGTTTAATATTTGTTAATGGTATTACCACTCAAACTGTCTTGCCCCACTGTCCTTCGGAAATAGACCAGCATGCTTCACAATCCACTCGAAGAGCCTCTCCGACGTGGTTATCAGCAGGAAGCTCGAGTGTTTAACATTGGAGTTTACATACTTGTTCTAGATTCTTAGATCTTTGACAACGTCATAAAAACTTAATACCGACTTGAAGCTGTCATCCGGAATTACACTTTTAGATAACTAAGCGCAAGGAGAAAACTACTGTGTTTATGGCCCTAAATCCTCGATTGCTCGATTCACATAAGATTTGGATTGATGTGTTGGATAAATCTGATTTTATGATAAATTCAACTCTGTAAATGATGAACATGGAGTTATTGTTTTCCTGATATGCTTGAGCCCAATGAAATAATTTACATGAACGACTTCGACTGTCCCAACGCTTGTAGTTATTTTTGGGATCGGTTGATTTATAGGCTAGACTGGAAGTGTTTGGAACGGTGGTAGCTAAGCTAAACAGGGTAAAGCTGCCGATTAGACAGCCACGTTAGGCCGATAGCCGTTGTTTGAACTGACTGATGACAAAGTTAGGCTGGTGTTTGGACTGGTGATAGGGTAGACTGAAGGCAAGTGTTTAAGTCGGTTAGTTGATAGGCTAGGCAGGTGAATAGTGTTGGATCGGGTGATAGTCAGGCTCACTTACAGTCTGCTGTTTGGACAGGTTTTTTGGTAGCCTAAACTGGTGGCCAGTGTTTGAACTAGCTGGTAACTATGTTAAAGTGGATGATGCTGTTTTGACAGAAGGTGGTTGAGCTAAACTAAAGTCAGTGTTCAGACCGGTTCATCGATAAGTTAAACTGGAAACTAGTGTTTGGAGCAGCCGTAGCTTTGCTACAATACAGCCTAGTATTGTAGAGTTTTAGTGACAGAATTAAAGAACCGTCCTTAAATGGAAGTGTGAATAAGAAGAGGCTATTGCCATTGTATTTACCACTACCACTCTCAGAATGATTTCAGCATCGTTGGTAGATATTATTTTTTTCATCTACATCATCACATCATTAGAAACCTCCTATTTCTATTGTAAAGAACTTTGGGTTTCACGCAACAAGTTTGTTACGGATGGTAACTACTCTATTGTTAAAGTAAATGTTTCTTGACGTCCTTCCTGACACCTCTTGCCTAGTTTCTTGTTGTGACTTTGATTTCATAATTCCTTAAGATTTAAAAGAAATGGTCATGCCCTCCAAGCAATTCATCTTTCGTTCCTCCAATGTGAGTTTTTGAAAACCACTCACTTCTCATGACGTATTTATTTTCATTCTGGAATCATTCTCAGTGTGCTCCGTTGTACCTTTTCTTGCAGTTCTGTTACATTCAGTCAGGAGACCAACTGCTTTTATCTACCTTAGTTTGGAATATGAACGTCATAGACATTTTCTTGAACCGATGGAGATGTAATTTAGTTCCCTTGTAATCATCCTTACTCAATTCTCTAGATAATGTCGACTCCTTAATCTGTTTCACAGATTGATTCATATATTTTGTTTCCCTCATTACGAGAATCAGAGTTCGGTTTGTTCTTATTGTTTCCCATCTCTTACTTTATTGTTGGGGTTGGATTCTTCTAACCGTCTATCCAAGTTATGTTGTTCTCTCTAATGCTTTGTGCTTTATTCATGAGCTTGTCAGTTATTAAACACATCCATACGCGAGTGATTTCCTTTCGGTTAACCGTTTATATAGGAATAACAATAATCCCAACAACGAACCCTGAGGAACCTCACTAATTCCTTTAGCTCAGCTTGCAAAGATACCCTTGACGTGTTCTCTGCTCTTTTCCAAGAAGAAGCCTGTCAATTCATTTAAGATTTTTTTTTTTCCCCCAACCCCGGTTTAGAATTCCAACTTCTCCATTAATCCTCTGTGAAGACAGCATCAAAGGCCCTCTGACGGTCCAAGAACACACAATCCACCCACCGTCTCTCTTTTCCGAGATATTACTTACTCTCTCTTGCAAGTTCAAGGAGTTTGTTGTGCATGATCTCTTTCTGAGTCCACGCTGCCTCTCACTTACGTATATTC
Organism: Panulirus versicolor; assembly: GCA_032361705.1. Lineage (NCBI taxonomy): Eukaryota > Metazoa > Arthropoda > Malacostraca > Decapoda > Palinuridae > Panulirus > Panulirus versicolor. Next base: position 6,574 of record JAUUDZ010312613.1, on the reverse strand, counting down.
TACTAACCCAAAAGCCTTCTGTCTGTTCCCTGATTGTCTTCTCTATTAGTATGAGGGCCAGTTTTGTTTGTGATATAAGTATGTAGTTTAGGACTGTTACCGCCCTCTTTGTACGTGTGTGTGTGTATGTGTACACACTGTGTGTTGACGTGTAGTGTGTGCATACTCATGTCCGGGTTGGTGTATATCTACGTTTGTAGGTATTCATGTCTTGAGTGAGTTACTGGAAATGTTGTACATGTGCTTGTAATGAATACCAATTTACATATTTATTATCTTAATGATATACAAGGTACAGTGTCACTAATTGATTTAGATAAACCATTGAAATGTGCTTCCCCATCAGGGACTGTGAATAACGAGAATATGTAAAAGCTACGTAAAGTTTTCTAAAGAATAAACATTTCCTTGATAAGGAAGAAAATAAAATTACGTTCATGATAGACGCTTAAACCCTGCCCATCTGTTCAGCATATATCGCAAAAACTATATCTTAAGTCGTCATGATAAAGAAAAACCCAAGACTGAGATTAGAGGTGGGTGTTCCTGTTATTACAGAGTCTGGACGGAGCGCTCACAAGCGTCACTCTCTACCCATGATGAACAAATGAGACTCGCGTGTCGACTGCTCACGGGATGCTGTGCTTGGTACCGCGAGTGGCGGAAGTTATGCTCGAAGGCCGCGCTAAACAGGGGGCAGGATCGCAAACACACGCTCACCCACATCTTATTCTTAACATTTCCTGCGTTATGCGACCTTAAGAGGTTTCAGCTTATTTCCGCTCTGAATAGCGGCCGTATGGTAGAGCGAAAGAAAAATTTACGATGTTGCCGACAGTGGTGGACAGGTGTTACGTCGCGAGCTTGCGGTACGAAGCTCTGAAATTCTGACTTGGAAAATACGAGCTTGTCGACGGGTGGTGGTAGAAGCACGGGCCCGGGCACCGGACAGACGGACGCACCAGCCTGACAAAGATTGATGATCTCTTGGTTGTTGTGTTCCTGCCCTTTACCAACCACCTCCTGCGGTGGTCGCGCTCACCTACACCTCAGTTAGGCTGTTCGTTCCTCATCCCCCAACGGGAGTCAAGTCATTCGCTTGCGACTTTACGGACGGTTTGTCTCTTGTAACTTGGAGTTGCTCTAAAGGGAATTCATATCAGAGTGAGTGATATTTCTAAAGCATATTATCAGTTTGTGGAATATGAATTCATATAAAGGGGCCACCGAATAGTATAGAGGCCATTTCACATACCGGGACACTTAATATACTCATCAGGGCTAGTAGACCCATATCGTGGGCTGCTGTCTCCACGTATCAGAGCTAATGAACCCACATACTGGACAATCATATTCGCATATCAAGGCTAGTGAACCTACATACTGAACTACCATATCCTCATACCAAGTGAACCCACATACTGGGCCACCATACCCATGTATTAAGGGTAGTTAACCCACATACTTGGCCACATGACAGTTACACCGGGATCACTAAATCCGTAAATTGGGTCTAGTTCACACACACACACACTCACACACACACACACACACACACACACACACACACACACACACACACCGGGGGGCACTGTATCCATATATGACAGCCTCTGAACCCATCCACCGACACAGTTGATCTCACGCATCCGGGTCACTGAACCAGCGGACTTCTGGTCACAGTTACATTTTACGCAACACACATCCACCTAAGATCCCACTACACTACACTTACTCATGGGCCGCCCTATGCCACTTAATGGCACCCCGAGCACACGCACCCAGACCTGTGGCAGTCATAATGACGTACTCGAGGAAGGGCTCTCGCTGACAAGAGACCGTGCTAAACTTAGCGAATCTTTACATGTTGTGAGACAGACTCCTGCACGGCCAGGTATACGAACGCCTTTTGTATGAGTGACTCCCAGACACTAGGGAGCGAGAGGTTTATGATAAGGTGGAGAGGTGCGCCTGCAAGATCAACGAGGTTGGCCCCTCAAAGAGGTATGACTCCAGACATATCATTTATTTTCTCGTGCTTTTATACCTAATATCATTTGAAACTATCATTTAGAAATCTTAGAATGTAGCCATTTTCGTTTCAGTTGGCAGTCGCATCCAAGCTTCCTCCTTTTATCTGCAGAATCGTGATATCATTTTCTCTGATTCTTGAAACGTCGCGTTTGATTGACCCACCAGTTCTCCCTCCCGTCCCAGCCTGTCGCGTTCCCCTCGGCCTCTGGCGCGAGGTTGGTGACCCATGCTTGACGTATCCTTGTCATATCGTGTTTACGTGACTGTAGAGCCTTCGAATCAAGAATAGAAAGAAAAAAAATATGTGACCTTAGAAAAATATATTGAGGTCATCCATCAGCGGATTTGTGTTAGCCTCTTATGTGGGGTCACGTTCGCTGTGAAGACCAGGGGCGTCGAGCTGAATATCTTAATCTTCAGTTTCCCGTCCATCAGGGGGTTTTATGATTACTATTATGAAAAGGATGTCGTCACGATAACCACACTCAACCGAACTGCTCTCATGACGCATCTGTAGTGGGAAGAGTCTGCAGCGTAAAAGTCGTTTCTGTGATGACATGTGAACCTAAAAGAATAATAGGTCAGGGTCACCCAGTGACGAATCCTTGTTGGCCTAGTCATTTGCTTTCCTTGTATCTTACACGCTATTTTTTATCATGTTGACTTCCGTGACATTGGAAGATTTTAAGCTATTCATCAGTCATTTCATCATGCTGTATGATTTTTATTTCATTTTATTTCATTTATCTTTTTTTTTTTTTTTACGAAAAGAGTTACCAAGATTTTTCTTCAACAAGAAATTTGAGGTTCTAAGATATTTCTGTGTCAAGCTCTGCGTCCTGTGAACCTAACCACCTCTCCTTTTTCTAACTCTCTTTCTTGTGAGAACATATGTTGAGCTCAGTGATAATTTTGTCGCGAGGTATCGTGTTCACAACTTGGGAGTTACAGACGTACAGACGAGCTCTCTCAGTGGTGCGTAGGTGGACCCAGGGTTCGGACTTACATACGGATCCAGAGGTCGGATCCTTGGACGAATCCAGGGTCAGACCTACGAACGGATCCAAGGACGTACCCAGGGACGGGCCCACGGACGAATCCAGAGACGGGCTTACGTGCGGATCAAGGGGTCGAGTCCACGGAGGACGGTCAGGCCTGCAGACGGGTTCAGGGCCGAACCCACAGACAGATTTTGAATAATTTTTGCTAGTATCACCGTCATCATCATTGTGCACTCTATGCTCATCTTGCGAGCGGTAACGCAAAAGGATCACAGAAGTAACATTGGAACTTTGGCAGACTCGAGTGTGCTTACACAATGTATGCATTGCGTAGTCAGTCTTTCATATGGTAAGTTTTACCGACTAGATGGAAAGAGTGACGACAATTTGAGAATTTCAGGTATCTTGCTTTTAACAATTAGGTGTTGTGACATTTCTTGCGTTTTTGCTTTTTTTCACCTATTCCTTAAAGGCATTATTTTTTCATATTTTAAGACATAGTGTTCTAGTTTTAGTCCAAATCTTTGGCCACATGATTAAGGTTTTCAGGTAAGCCAAAGTGCTAAAAGTGCCTATAGACTAGTCTTGTAATCTGCTGATTCATTATTTTCTCCATATACATATTTTACATTGTACATTTCACAGTGATGGAAAAAGTTTCTTTCGTGCTCATTTGAATTTGTCTGCTACCTTCAAAGAGGTTTGTTGATTTCATTCTAATTACAGTCTGGGGGCTTCTGACTGATACCCCAGTGTTGTTTTCGGCAGCTTTTTTCTTTAGTGTATGTCTGGTTAAAGCATTACCTTTGTCATGCTCACGGAAGCTTATGTGAGAGAGAGAATCTAAGACAGTTTTATATGAATCCGGACGAGGCCAAGAACGAACCCAAGGGTTCTCGCTGCTTTGTCGTCGTTGTCGTCGTGCGTGCTGCTCCTGCTGCTGCAGCACCCAGGGCCAGGAGGAAGTACAGCCCGCAGAGTAGAACCTGTTGGACTCAGCTGTGGACTCGGTAACCCAGATGAAAGGGAGGGAGGGGGTTGGTCGGATTCGTTTCGTATGGGTACATTTTTCTTACGGTCGGTCAGGGAGGGAAACGACATGAATGTCACGGATTATATCTGGTCTTGCAACACGGTTCCTGGGAAGCTTAGTCGTGACTCACAGTGGGCAGCTTATCTATCATCACCGGCAGCAACAGCTGTGGTAATGACCCATCACCAGTGGCATCCTCAACACCACCACCAACCAGTTGCGCCATCACAAGCAGAAGCAGCAAAAGCCACCTCCAATGTCCCCTGTCATCACCTACGGGTGTACACTCCTCCCCACCCCCCTTCTGCACCTCGACCCACACCAGTAGGAATCCATCATCAACATCAATACCTCCGCAGTTAGCATCACAACACTACTGCATTACTGCCACAAACTCTCCCACTGCTAACATAACCCTTACAATCACATCTACTGCTACGGTTACCTCCACCTCTACTGCTATAGTTGTTGGAAAGTCTACTCTTGAAAGAGACTGACCTTATAATATTTTCTTGACATGTTTTAGGGGCCAAAAGATCAAAGGTCAAGGTCACGAAGCCAATTGGTAGAGGTAAATTAAGTTTAAGCGGTATTATGATCTCGTTATTTTACTGTTAAACCTAGATATTGCCCCTAGAATCATATATTTTCAGATCATGTCTGAGATGAACGTAAGGAAAGACAGAACAAAAAAAGATACTTTTGATACCCACATTAACTGGAGTATGGCAAAACGCGAGACCTCTGGATGTGGTAGGGCAACCATCACCACCCTAGGGGTCAGAGGATGGCCATTTAACACCCGTGGTCCACGGTGGCATAATGGGGTGCACCGCACAGCGTGAAGGGAACCTCTTGAGGTGAGGCGTGCGTGGCGTGCTTCCCATGACACACGGGTCGCCACGGGTGGACGCCCACACGCCCACCCTCACTTTATCTTATAACGCACGTCAAAAATTATACCCCAGCGCTTTCGTGTTACCTCTCTATCCTCCTATAGTTTGGCGAGAGTGAGAACAAGAATCAGACACAACAGGAGTTTCAGATGGTTGTAGAAGCTGTGCGATAAGTGTGGACATTTGTCAACATCCCCTGTTACTATACAGCTGGTTTCGAAACAACTATTCCAGCTCCACCAGCCCTAACAAACGTCATATCGAACGAGCACAATCAATTCATAACAAGTCCCCATTAAAGCATGACACAATTCATCCACCAGTTTGAGATAAGAAGTTGTAATGTATTTGTTTCTGTTTGTCTCTCACCTGCAACACTAGGTAAAGGAAGAGGCGGATGTTCACGACTGGTTCGTATCCTCCTCCTGCCGGGTCAGCCCTCAGCGTCCGACCCCGTCATGTAAAATTGAGTCATTCTGATCATCCTGGGGGGGGAAAAAAAAAACACCGAAAATTGAGGCGATAAATACGGTATCGGAGATCGGCATGGACACCTTGGAACACACTGCGTCGTGAATTTAATCCTAGGTTAGACAGTTAGGGTTCTTATTTCTAACCTGACCTAAATTTCGATGCAACATTATCGACTGCGATTCTTAGGCGAACCCTGGCCTGGTGAGATTCGATTTTATTTTGTATATTTTTCACACTACATGTGGGTGAGTTGATTAGTCCCCCTGGGAGGAGCAGGATGAATAAGTTATAGATCCTTTGACGGTGTATGAGGCCACGTCCTTGAGAACCCGAGGGGTGAGGCTCACAGCGCGCGTGAAGTCACGTTTTCAGAAAAAGAAAGGAAAAAAGATGGTTATAAAAAGTTTGCTCATATCAACGTGAAGAGCACGATAGGCGGATTATTTTCTGCACTCTACAATTACTGAAAAAGGTGCTTCATATTTTCGAGGTGCACACTGGCAGACTCATAACGTGTAGCTGTTTTCAGAAGTAAGGCCAGACTAACGTCCGTTATGATGACGTAATGAATCCTCTTTGTGAGTGGGCTGGGTCATGGTGGTGATACAGGGGCAAACTCCGAAAGCCCGGGCCTTTGGGGAGGTCCCGGAAGAGGGAAGGGGTGAAGGTTAGAAATATCAGTAGAGTAAATGATCAAATAACAGGAAATACAAGTAACAAAACATGAATTCTATTTTTTTTTCTTTTTTTTACTTTGGAGGCCCTAGTCGCGGACAAAAGGCCCCATCAAAGCTGGGCTTTAAATGAAATATAGAGAGGTTATTCAAAGGGAAATAGAAGAGACAAGGGAAAGTATTTACGAATTTTAGAGGAAGTGAAAAACCTGCCTTTTAAAATGTGCCGTGTCATAATTATTGGAATAGACATGAGAGGATAGAGAATTCCAAAGCTTCGAGGTTTAGGGAAAGAAACAGTTATCAAAGCGGCCCACCCTTGAGTTTTCAAAAGCATGCAGTGATCATGTGACGCAGCAGCTTGCCGATTATTGGGTGGTCTAGACTAAGTGTGTGTGTGTGTGTGTGTATGGGTGGGTGGGTGGGGGGTGGGGGGGGTTCGAGGAGGGATACACGTATATA
>JAUUDZ010312394.1:0-16340 GCA_032361705.1 Panulirus versicolor | reverse complement strand
GGGAGGAAAGCTGCAAGAAGCAGAGAAGTTTTTATTAAGGGTGTAAGGCATGTGTGTGAGTAGGAAGAGAGAAGAGTGAATGGTTCCAAGTGATGGTTGATCTGTGGCAGGGGTGTGTGATGTCACCATGGTTGCTCAAATTGCTTACAGGTGGGGTGGTGCGGGAAGCAAATGTGGGAGTCTTGGAGATAGGGGCATGTATGCAGACTGTTGGGGATGAGAGGGGCTGGGAAATGCATTAGCTGTTGCTTACTGGTGATACTGCACTGGTGGCACATTCAAATGAGAAATTGCAGAAGTAGGTGACTGTATTTGAAAGTGTGTGTGAAAGGGGGTTGTTGAGTGGAAAGTGAATAAAAGCATGGTTATTAGGTTTAGCAGGGTTCATGCTGGGGTGTGAGTTTGAATAGAGGAAACTTGGAGGAAGTCAAGTGTTTTAGATACATGGCAGCGAATGGTACCATGGAAGATAAAAGTGAGTCACAGAGTGGGTGAGGGGGGAAAAAGGTTCTAGAACACTGAAGATGTGTGGAAAGAGAGAACACTATTTGGGAAGGGAAATATGGGTATGTTTGAAAGATATCAAATATCTGAGGACAATATGTGGTGTTAGGAGGTTTGATCGAGAAAGTAATGAAAGGGTTAGAGAAATGTGTGGTAATAAAACGAGTGTGATTGAGAGAGCTGAAAAGGGTGTATTGAAATGGTTCGAACATATGGAGAGAATGAGTGAAGAAAGGTTGAAAAAAAGTTACATATATCAGAAGTGGAGGGAACAAGAACAATGGGGAGACCAAACTGAAGATCAAAGGATGGAGTAAAAAAGATTTTGAGCAATTGGGGCCTGAACATGCATGTGGGTGAGAGGCATGCATGGGACAGAGTGAACTGGAACAATGTGGTATACTGGGGTTGGCATGCTGTTAATGAACTGAATAAGGGTATGTGAAGCATTCAGGGTAAACCATGGAATGTTCTGTGAGACTTGGTTGTGGATAACGAGCTGTGGTTTTGGTACAATACATATGACAACTAAAGAATAGATGTGACAGGATGCAGCCTTTCTTCATCTGCTCCTGGTACTACCTCGCCAATGATGGAGATGGCGATTAAGTATGAAAAAAAGCTACGTAGCAAACTCTATTACTATTTATAAACCACTAAAACAAGTCACAACTATGATATATACACATAAACACACAAAAAACATGATGTGGCCACTAGAGCCATCAACTGCCAGGGTCACCAATGCCATTTACTTTCAAGTCACAACCATTAAGTGAACAAGCTACAATATCTATAATTCACTGACTACAAACACTACAGCATGTATGGCCCCCAGAGTAAAATGGGTGGGAATACTGGAAAAATATAACAATGCCCTTGAATCTAGTATATATCTAAAAAATATACACATAACTACAAGCTGAAAATATCTAAAAAACAAAACAAAGGAAAAAGACACTGATCCACAAAAGCCGAACACACGGCAGGAGCTGGCACATCTGTAACACCCTGAAACCAAGAAATGTGTGAGCTTTAAGTGGTTAGTGAGAGATGGGTTGGTGACACCAGCCTAAAAGGCAATGCTGATTGGCCCAGGGCAAGCCTGGAAGACAAGCATTAACAGTGAATACCACTGAATTATTTGCAGAGGGTGAGTGTAAGCTGCTACCTTCTCACTGAATATGAGGCTGGACAGGGTCCTAGTAGGAATATTTCCATAAAACATATCTCTTGCTCATGGGACAAATCACAGATGTGAGAAAAAGAAGAACAATTAAAGTGTTTTTCTGAAGGGGTGAAAAGCTTTCAAAACAATTGTAAAGGTGCAATATTGTGCTTTTGGTATTGTGCTGGTAATCTTTGCTTATATGCAAGAAACCTGCACACATAAAAGATGAAAATAAGCAATTTGTAAGACAGACATCTCAAACATCTTTCAGTGAAATATGAATTACAGCATATGCATTAGCATGAGTGAGAAAAGTTATTTTATATTTCCCAGTTATCAAAGCCAAGTAACAGGATGTAATACAATAGTACAGTTTTTTGTTCCCTTAAGTCTTATGCCAAATACTTGAAAAGGAGAAAAAGTATTACAATAAAAGGGAATATCCCAAAACTGATTTCCATATATGAAGTAACATGCCAATATAGGAATGTTAACCCCAAGAGTCCGGTTTCTTGTATGCTTGCTACATGTGAGATCTCCGGTTTCTTGTATGCTTTCTAAATGTGAGATTTAGTGTCATTTTAGTGTATCATTCCTAAAAAATCATTGTACCATGAAAAAATTTAAATTCTACCGTCTAATGGATAACAGAAGCTGTGACATCTCTTTTGAAATAAATCACACATTTCATACTTATCTTCTAATTTTACATCTCCCCTTCAGAAACCTACCTTGACCATCAGCAACAAAACTACCGTTCTGTGTTCATATGTTACTATCATTATAAGCATATGAATAAATATACCCGCCTTAAAAGACGAACACACAGCTTACTAACTTAAATAACCTATCAATGTATTCCAACCATAGATAAAAGTGTGGCTATGGGACCCTATCTCGTTACTTGGAAGTAAAAGAAACTCATTACAATGAGAATCTAAAAGTAAATGATACAAGTTTCCAGCCAGCAGAGACATCTCCAGGCTTCAATTGTCGGTTGTCAGAGAACCTTGCATTACATGATTTGTTGCAATGATTTCTTTCATAGGCTAACTTTCATTACAAGGAAAGTAGTCAGCTTCAATATCCCCAGGTGTGATTACTCAAAACACTTTACCTCTAAAAGCAATTCTGATGAAATTCATACAAACGCTGCATGAACACACAAAAAACTCCACTGTTCACGTGAGAGAGTGCATTTGATTTGTTTCTGCCCAAAACTGAACAGTGAAGCTATCATCTTATTTGATATGAAACGAAACTTCCACAAAGGGCATCCATAACATCCATAATCATTCATCTCAGATTATGTATACATAATGTGGCATGATACCCCTGAATTCATGTTTATGATATGCATTTATTTCATGATGCACATCTGCGTATCACCGGGCTCATGGGGTTATGCAAATTTTAATTAATGCATTTTACATCCTGCAATTCATGTGAATGCCAGATACGTAAGCTAGTGCTGCAAAAGTAGAGATAACAGCCAGACAGCCAACACCAACTAATTTAGCATAGTCTGGGCCACACGTGGGTTAGTTAACCTCACATACGTTTTGTGCGAGGACTGCTCTTCCTTTTGCAAGTTCCTTTCCTTGTTTCGGCTGGTGTTGGGGAATGTGAGGCAGCTGTTGGTAGCCTCTTCTGCAGGACTCCACTGCCCCCTGAGGAGAAAGCTGGAGATGCCTTGCGAGTGGCTGACCCTGTCTGGGATGTATAAGATCTTCCACTTGACATTTTATGGGAAGCAGAAAGAAACTTTCCCTTCTGGCTGCGAAGATTATTCTTAGATGGATTACGCTTACCTTTTGCTTTGTAACTGGATAAAATAGTCTTTATCCGATCTTCAAATAAAGCTTCTAAACGTAGAGTCATTGAATATATCTGAAAGAAAAGAGTGATTATTTTACTATATAGAAAATAATCTATCAAGTTTACACACCTACACAAAGACAACTGTTTATAGGACTAAAAATAAGTATGCAGTAATCAAAGCACTGGTCATGTTAGACAATCAGAGCACTAGTCTTATCAATCACCCATAACACTGGTCATATTAGGCAATCAGTACCCTTGTCATATTAGACAATCAGTACCCATGTCATATTAGACAACATTAGATGATCAGAGACCAAGGTACTGGTTATATTAAATAATCAGAGCACTGTTCATATTAGACAATCAGATCACTGATCATAAAAGACAATCAGAGCACTGATCATATCAAACAATCACAGCATTGGTTGTATTAAACAATCAGAGCTAGAAAATTATATTAGATAATTACAGCACTGGTCATAAGACAAGCTGAGCACTGATCATAACTGACAACCTAAGCATTGGTTGTATTCGACAATCAGAACACCGGTCATATCAAATGATCAAAAACAGCAACATTAATAAAATCACCAATATTCAGAAAAACTTTACAAGTGAACTTACTCGGGATCTTTTGTTGGTGTTATAGTTTTTAGAATTGGTAAATATCAGCCTCATATCTTTAGCAAAGTCATGAGGCGTTTCATAGCCATTCGCTGACAGTTCTTCTCGCACAGTTGTTAAGTCCATGGGAACATCAATCACTTGGCTGTAGTCTGGGTAACGATCCAAGTCAACTGGATGCCTACAAATAAACAAGTAAAATACAAACAAATTAAAGATGGATGGGGAAGAGAAAAGGATGATCTATGAGGGCATTTTTGGAGTCATTAATTTCTTATCCACTTATGATATTCAATTATCAATCAACTATTTCACACCAATTCACTTTTCCCACCTCAGTGAAGTAGCTTATTTCCCTTACTATCCAGCCCCAGGAACCCCATTCAATAAGAGCTCCTGTAACACACAGGTTGGTGGCCACACAGAATAGCACTAGTGCAGAGAAGACCTCAATGGATTGCATGCTTATATCAAAGATCCTAGATGATCTGCAAACCAGATGACCTACTTTGTCAAGGAACAGGGAGGGTGTAAAGTGTGCAGCGGCCCCAGAATGATACATCATTTGAATTTAAGTCTGATTTGGTCAGTTCTTGGGAGTTTGGTAAAGTTGGACCAAACTGGGAGTTAGAAAACCTCAGATTCAATTAAAATGCTCAGAGTTTAGCCACATTAATATATAAAAAATTCTCAAGTACTGTAGACTTGAAGGTTATACATATAGTAAGTGTGACTGACATGGGAAGAGTGAACAAATATTCCTAAGAATTCATAAACAAAAGAGTAAATGAGAGTAAAGACATGGTACAATATCTATAACCATACGGCAACACAAGCACCTGAGTACTAAAATACTCACTGAAAATATATCGTTATTTTCCATTCTATCGAACAAATTTAAAACTTTAGAATGAAATCAAATATGGAGAAAGATAAATACCAGGCAATTTTGTCTGAGTCCTCAACAAGGAGGAAACATGAAGAGATCAAATAGGAAAACCCAGAGGTCAGTAGTTTACAAAGGCTGTTGGAAATAGTTTAGAAACAACATCAGAAGTTAACACTATTAAAGGTGGAAGTTCACAAGGTTAAGGCTCATGTTGTGGGATGAAAGAGGAACACAGATGAAAGAGGGAGCCCAGAAACAGTCTTTGGATATGAACAAAACTTCAAGTTAACAGAGGGGATTCAAGAGCTACATTTATAATCAAAGAAAAAAGATGAATTCAATAAAAAGCAAATAAGGACTCACAGGTCTCTTCAAAATGACCCAGAGGATGATTAGCTAAAGGAAAGGAGTGAAACACAATGAATTTTTTGGCAAAAGTGGGGAGGGAGATAAATCTCTGACAGTTGATCAACAACAAAGAGCATGAAGAATGATGCAGCAGAACCATACTAAACAAGGCAGACAAGGAAATGAATGAAATTGTAGAAAGAATAATATCCAATGTTAGAAAATGAGTGATCTATAAAGTCTACGGCTTAATCAATGAAAGGTTTAGGAAAATGCAGGGCATACAAGACCAGTTCTAGTTAGCAAAAGGGGAAATTTTAGAGAAAGAAATACAGAAGCTGACAGAACAACACTGAAGGATCTAGTGAAAAAGTGAGTGGCATCAAAATTAGAAAGATAGTAAAGCAGGAGGTCAACAGACATAAATCACAAATTATTCTTGTTTTGAAAGATCATGAAATCATACTTCAAACAGGAAAGGATGGGGAAAAAAGAAGGAATGCCTATTGAAAGGCTACTAGAAGCTATAGAACTGCCAGATGTGATTTCAATCATAAAGCAAAGGAGAACTAATTATAATCAAAATGTTAAGGGACAATCTATTACAATTACACATGCTTTGGAGTCAACTATCCCAATGGTACTTATTGAGGCAAACAAACATAAAAAAGTGGAACTTGTTAGGATATTTATCAGATAAGACGCATCAAAGGAAGAGGGGAAGAAGAGCAAAGAATAATGCCCGAAGGCAAAGATACCAAGTGAAGTAAGAGGATGGACCAGGCCCAACAGCCTAACAGAGAGGTCAGAAGTGCTATGACATGGTAACATAAATGTAAAAGTAAAATTTATACAAATATCGATGGTTCGTAAGTTATGAGAAAGAGCTGGAATTTCAAGAATACATAAGGGAAGGTGCAACTGATGGTGCTGGAGCTGTGGAAACCAAGCTTACTAAAGTGATAAAATCTCACTTGTTTTACCCATAGGTATACATGATAGTGAGGAACGAAGGAGCAGACAATGAAGGGGAAGGACTGGCCCTCTTAATACAAGATAGCTTAAATTTTCCAGAAAAAGTGGAAGATGGCCCATTCAGACAATACATAATGGAAAGCATAATTGCTGGGAAGAATTCTTATACACAGTGGTGTTGTTATCATATAATCCTCTAAAGAATTCTTATGATCCAAAACAAAAACATAATGATAACAATAAAGGAACAAACACAATGGTATATGATACAGTAAGAAAATCACTTAACAAATGGTAAAGTACTGATAATGGGTATTTCATTTACAAAAAAATATAAAACTGCAGGAATTTGGATTCTCAGGATGACAGGAAGTCACAGAGACAGTAGTATAGGATTAATATTTAGAGTGGAAAATTTCCTGTACTGGCATGTCACTGAGCACACAAGGATGAGTGGGACAGATGCATCATCATTAATCTTATCTTCACATGTACTATCATGGATAATGAAAATATTATATATCATAAATCAATTGGAAAAATTCATAATGTTATGCTCAAGCTTCACTATGTAGTAGGTGAAACTATTTATATGAACAGAGGTGCTATGCTTAAATTCAACTAAGATGAGAGGGACTGTTCCCTCTCTCCTAATTATGAAGGCTCCAGCCATGGACAGAAGTCCACATCAAAGCCAGGCCTTACATGAAATACAGAGAGAATTATGAATGAGAAAATGAAAAAACAAAGGAAAGTATTTATGAATTTTGGAGGAAGCAAAAAACATGTCTTTTAAAATGGGCCTGGTCATATTTATTGGGAAAGACATGCAAAGGAAGAGTGTTCCAAAGCTTTGACATGTAGGAGAAGAAACAGTTATCAAAACGGCCCACACTTAAATTGCCGATGGTCAAAAAGTAATCATGTGATGCAGCAGCTTGCCAAGTAATGCAGGGTCTAGCAAATGGTGGAGGGCACACAGGCAACCAGCTATTGGGAGAAAAACCAAAGTAATATCAACAGAAGAGGGAAAAAGAACCAACACTGTAGCGTACGGCAAGGGGGTCAATTTTGGAAGTTAGCCTGGGACAGCTTATAAGGCAGACAGCTTTCAACTCAACTCTGTCAAATATGGATACATGGCTAAAACAAACCCAACTATGAGAGCAATACTCCATACAAGGACAAGTAAATCCCTAGTATAAATGAAGCAACTGTTCAGAAAAAAAGTTTCGACATCTAAATAGAACACCCAGTTTCTTTGCGGCAGACTTAACTATTCACATTATAAGGGATTTAAAGAAAGAGTGAATATTATACAGAGATACCAAGTATGTTTATGAGTCAAGAGGTGGAATCCCAGAACCATCAAAGGAGAGATGAGAGTTGTTAGGAGTTTCCAATGAAGAGATGGGTAGAAACTGGGTCTTGGAGGCATTAAAATTAACTTGATTTTGTCTACCCCATCGAGATATCCTGTCCGAGTTTATTGAGGAAGATGTGTCAAGACAAGATGCAGATTGAGTGGGAGAGGAAGGAGCAGAATTGAAGGATGTGGGTGAATGCAATGTTGAGTAGTTAATGAGTGCATTTGATTATTTGTGGAGGAAAGGAAACTCGAAAAAAAAAAGTGTAGGAGGCAGGACAGAACCTTGAGGGACACTGCTGTTGATGGAGAAAGTGGGGGAGGCTGATCCATCAACAACTACAGAGATAGATAACCAGAGAGGAAGCTAGATATGATGGAACAAAGTGAGGAAGGAAAGCCAAAAGAGGGAAGCTTAGAGTCGAGACCCCCAATGCCACACCCTGTCAAAAGCTTTGGATATGTCGAGGGCAACTACACGACTCACCAAAATCTTTCAGGGATGATGACAAGACATTCATTTGATAGGAAAGAATATCATTAATAGATCACGCCTTACATAAGACATACTGGTGATCAGATACAACACTGACTTTCGAGGTGTCTATGGATATGAGAGTTGAGGAGGGACTCACAAACTTTGGAAACGGCATATGTCAAAGCAACAGGACGATAGTGAGAGAGGTCAATATGGTCATCCTTCTTAGGGATGGGATGTATCAATGCATGCTTCCAAGGAAAAGGAAAAGTTCTGGTTTTCAAACAGAAGCAGAACAGGTAAGCAAGTGATGTAAGTTCAGAGGCACACTCTTTCAGTACAGGGATGGATGCCATCATGACCATTAGCCTTGCTTGTGTCCAGAGAGAGAGAGGTTCTTTTCAGACAGTTTGAAAAGAGATTGTGGAGAGGGGCACACAATTAGTAAGAGGAACAGTGGGGGTGAAGGAATGTTAGTCATCCAGGTTGGAGTAAGAGAAGATTTGTTCTGTCTATGGGAGAGACAGCTAGCTATACTATCATCAGAACAGAAAAATAAGGAAAGGTAGAGCAAAAGAAGTTGTTAGAGATTCCCTACGCTAAAGACCATAAAGACCTATAAGTGGATGATGAGAAGAGGTTATCGCACTTCCTTTGAATGAAGGAACACTGCCTCACAGATAACAGGTTTGCAATGATTACTAACAATGATAAAACCTGAATGGGAGTCAAAGAAGGGAGAATCATTCCAAGCCCAATGTGCCTGATCATTGCCTGAGTGGCCTCAGAACAGGAATGGTTGACCCATGTGTTTGGATGAGACAGAAGCATCAATACAAGTGACAGTAATTTACCAAAGGAAAGTCAGAAAAGAAGTTACATAAGTCATCTTTGTTGAGGTGTTAGATCTTATCTTCACACATTCTAGCACTAATGTTGAGAATATTGTATGATACTCCAACTGGAAAAAGTTATGATATGCTCACATTTAACTATTTAGTTAATGAGAATATTATAAGAACAAAGGTGAGAAGTCATAAAGAGGAGATATAACTGTGGAAAGTATGCAAGCCTCAACAATTTGTTTAACATAGATGGGATATGAGTTCAGTACCCAGGAACTGGGGATCTGTTGTGATAGATTCTGTGAAATTTACAGTGAAGGAGTAGAAACATGGATCTTTAGCCTTAAATATACAAGGGCAGGTCAGAGAGAGGGAAGAACACTTTCCTAAAAGATGTCAAAAAGCAAAGGAGCTTCCAGATGTGGAGTGGCAAAGATACAGACAGTATTCCAGCCAGCCAGTATTTGCAATGTACAAGAGAACAAGAAATAAGTATACCAAGAGAGAAGAAAAAAAATACTTGGAAAAGAATTCTATGGAAAAGGCAGAAAATCCAAATCTTTCCTATAAATTCGTCTAGAGTCAATTGTCAGCTAGAACAGTTAATCAGGCAAGGGGTTTCAGAGGGTAGAACTGCTGAGGATGTCATGAGAGTATGTGAAGAATGGAATAAGAAGTTAAAAAGTGGTTTTCTTAGTGGAAGAAACTATAGCCCCAACACCATGGAATGGAGAGGAGGTTTTAGAGAGCATCAAGATATCTAAAACAAGAATGCTTGATGGTCTTGACCAATACAAGGCTTATGGACCTGATGAAAGTTCATCACATGTAATAAAGATGTATGCAGATATGCTATATGAACCCCTTGAAATACTGTTCAAGATGTTGCTGGAAAGAGTTAGAGCACCAAAGAAATGGTGAAGGGTGAATGTCATGCTTATCTATGAGAAAGATCAGGAAGAGGAACTGCACTAAGACTTGCCTAACAGATGAGTGTGATCTGTCAGGTTTCAGGAGGAAAGATAATAAGAAAGCAAATGAATGACTTTCTAGGAGTAATCACCTACATGAGAAACAGCATGGAGGCCATGTGTAACAAACCTCTTAGATTTCTACAACACAATGAGCTTTGTCTTGGACAGTTTGTACCAAGGCTGCCTCAAAGCATTTAACACTGTACTACATGGAAGACTCATTAAGAAGCTGGATCATCAGGTAGGAATAAAGGAAAATTCCTTCAAAGGATATAAGATTATCTTAGTGGAAAGGAACAAATGAGGGTAACAAAGACAATACTACAATCAAGAGAACTAAGTTACAGGGAAAGGATAAAGGCTTCAAATCAGATTATCTTGGAAGAGAGAAAAGACTGATGGGTAACTTTTTAGAGTTTAAAACAGACTGATGGTGTGAACAGTACCAATTTCTTCAACAGATGTAGGGACAGAGCTACCAGAGGACATAACATGGAATGAAGTAAGAATCTTGACCAAAAAGATGCAAAGAAGTACTTTTATAGTATAAGAGTAGTGGACAAATGGAACAGAATGAGGATACAGTTAATGCACAAATCACATATACATCTAATACATATGATAGCTGAAAATATTCAAGAGTTGGGGATTACAAGTGTTAAACTTCCTCAATATACAGTACAAAAAAGTAATTACAGCCACTTAGCAGGACCACACATCAAGAAGTGTGGTGATGTGTTTGTATGTGAGGTGAGTGCAGGGCAGTTAAGGATAAAGTGTTCAGTGTCTTTATCATGGGAATTGCATCTCAGGCATGACAGGACCTGTGATATGTTGAATATGTGTTTGTAGTGTTGCAGAAATGAGTGGTGTCTAAAAAGCTGAAGATAAAGTGAGTCACATAACTGAGGAGTGCACTTTCAAACAGATGAATGCCTGGTGGAGGAGAATGTAAGACTAGGTTGTTTAGTGCTAGTGAAGCCATCACTTTGTGTAAATGCATAGTCAACATCATCTAATTTGGGCAGGGGGACCCGTAGGTGTAGACAGCAAAAGTGTGAGGCAAAGAAAAACTTTTTTTTCTACTTAAAGGTTGGTGGTGGTTTATGGTAAGGTTTAGGTGTGAGGTGTCTACAGTTGCTGAATAAGTGGGGTGCCAAACATACTGAAATGAGACCTTTTATGGAAGTATTTTTGTTTCATTGTATAAGAGTCTAGTGTTTGTGGATGCTTTGCAATTAGGGACTGCTCTGAGAGCCTTGTTTATGTGGTTTGCAGGTTTGCTATATTTGCTTTTGAAGGGGAGGAGCTCAAGGTTACTCTAAAAGTAAAAACTCTTATTTGGTGATGCTGTAATATTGGGTGTACAGTCTCGTCCAAAACCTCTCACTCCAAAGGAGCCTAAGTTTCCCTACTACTGGAAATAGCACAGTCTTGACCTACAAAAGCCTTTAGAATGGTGATGGGTAACACCAGGGGTCTTTCACAGAAACTGGTCCTGGGGTAAACATTTTTTTCCATGCATATTTGCCTTTTCCTACATTAACAAGGTAGCATCAAGAACAGATGAACAAACCTCAGAGGGAAAAATCCTCACTTGGCCCCCTTCTCTTGTTCCTTCTTCTAGAAAAGTACAAACAGTAGGGGAGAATTTCTAGCCCCCCCCCCAACTTCTTTTAGTCACCTTCTACTACATGCAAGGAATACATGGGAAGTATTCTTTCTCCACTATCCCCAGGGATAAGGTAATTATAAACAAATGAGAAATAATGAACTATAAATGGGGTAATCATAAAGAAATAAAATAGGGTAAATGACTAAGAAGGTGAAGCACAGTTTAGGGTGGAGTTGATGAACTGTTTGTAGAAGATGCTAATAGTTTCTTTTCCCTGTTCAAAACTGATCTTGGTCAGTGTTCTGCGCTCATTTACTTTCTTTGTGGCCTTTATGGTAATGTCTGTGGGGTGATCAGTAAATATCCTCTATGTCATATGTGATACCTTGTACAGTTATAGATCTGTGGAGTGGAAATGGGTGACCATTCAGTCATGGGAAGGTAGCATTAGATAAAAGAAGAACAAAACTTCACTTGCACATGTCCACTCCTGTTCATTATGTATAATGCACCAAAACCAAGACACGACATCCACAGCAAAGCCCTGTAGACTACCCCATGGTATATCTTGACCGTTTCACATGCCCTGGTTCAGGCTATAGCAGCTAACCCACCATAAACCACACCATAGTAATCATCCATTTTACTATAAAACGGCTCAATGCTTTTCCTTCATTATTCAATTACTCCATTTAATTTTATCTAACCCACTGGTATGCCACATACATATTAAAGTTGTTTAGCATATTACATTAATGGGAAAAACTGATACAGTAGTAATTTGACTGAGAAAGAAAGCCTAAGGATTGTGATGTCATGGCCACAAGACTGGAAACAAAAAAGGTACTGCTCTAGGTCAGGTGCTGCTGCTACTGCAGAAGAGACTTCAGTGATTGGGAAACATTGGAATTCAGAGCCTTGGGGGATAATCTCGTGCTGACCTCGTTAGTACACCCTTAGGGGTGGAACTGAAGGGGGACGCATTGCCTAATTAAATGGGCAATAGTTTTTAAAAGAGGCAAACACTTCTGATACTGAAATTTTAGTTTTTTTGACAATATGAGAACCCCACTGCTTCTGCAAAACACTATGCTAGAGTTGCTCTCTGTCAGTGGCCTGTCAAGGGTCAGGCACAAAAGGCTAAGAAGCAGCACTGGAGTCCACCAGTTATGCAAGGGAGTAAATGGGACAAGCAATTGAGGGTGATGGCTCTGACTGTTAATGGGATGACTGATAAGAGCAAAACGAGGGTGCCTGTGGAGAAATATAAAAGCTATAGTTTGCTGCATGTGCTGGGGATTGGGGAAACCCATATGTATGGAATATGAAGTTAAAATGTAAATCACGAATGTATATTGTGGGAGGGAGTGGAAGGAGGAATGGTAAGGACAGGAATGAATGAAAATTATCAAGGAAGAGGGAAAGAGGGATGTGCAACTGTGCTATCACCAAGAGTATGGGAGGGTGTTACAGAGCATGGATGGAATCAATCAAGAAGAGAGTGGGTGAAAGGAGAGATTAGTATTGTGAAGTATGCATGGGTATGCATATATGTGCCTGTAAATATGAAGACTATGTGAGGTAAGGATGAAATTAAGCATTTCTGAAGAAATTTGAAGGATTGTGTAAACAGGTTTCAGAAGGAGAGAGAGGTGGTTGAAATGGGTGATGTGAATGCAGAGGTGAGAGTTGATGAAACTGGAGAGTTAGGTGGTATATGAGAAGTGCCTGGAGTAAATGAGAATGGAAGTTACCTTGTGGAGAGTCTGTGCTGAGAGGGGATTATTCCTTGCAAACCCCTTCCTTTCAGGACAAGATAATCCATAGATATATGTGGAAGTGAAGTGATGGAAGAAAAAAACAAAATGGTTTGACTGACTGTGTGGCAGTGGATGAAAGGTTGAAAAAGGTTGTGCTGGACGCTATAGTAGAGAGGATTCTTTAGAGATTATGACCATTTTGCAGTTTATGTGGAGGTGAGGATCATGGAGAAGTAGAAGTATGGTGTAAGGAAGAATGGAGAGATAAAAGTGTTGGCAAGCAAGAGGATGAACGAGAAAGAATCAAGAAGTATGAGAGAAAAATGACAGAAAGTTAAGTTGAAAGTACAATAAATCTAGGAATCCATTCATGTGTGAAAGTGTTTAAAAATGTTGAAAGAAAGCCTGTTAAAGTTGCAGAATTAGTTCTTGGACACAAGGATGTGAGACAAAAATAAAAGTAGAAATGTAGAGTGGACGTATGAGATTAGAAATGGAAGAGATGAAAAAGGCATTTGGTAGATTGCTTGAAAGGAATGTATCAGTGGAAACTCAGCAAAGGAGCAGGGAAGCATGAGCAGAATATCAAGAAACTGACAAAGGAAAGCAGTGAAAGAGTAGATGAAGATTTTGGAAAAAAGTTAAGAGGAAAGTTTGGAGAAAATAAGAAATTGTACTGAATGGAGGTGAAAAAGGAGAGAGGTGGATGTAAGGGAGGAAGTGTAACTCTGAGAAGTAAGAAGTACAAAAGGGGAGTTGCTAAATCAAAAGGAAGAAGTGAAAGGAAGATGGATTAAGTATTTTGAAGACCTGTTGAATGGGGTAGAAGGTGCTACATGCATGGGTCTAGAAGATGGAAGGAAAAGAAGCCTATGGCAAGATGGGAATTAAAAAGAAGATAATGAGGTTGACAGCAGGAAAGGTACCTGGAGTAAATGGGATAACAACTGAAATGTTCAAGTATGGAAGAGAACATGTGAAAGAGTGGATGCATTTGATATGTAATTTAGTATGGGAACAGAGTGTTGTGACTGAGGATTGGGTAAAAGCTGTTATTTCTTTATTGTTCCTTTATTTAAAGGAAAAGGTGCTAAGGATGTTTGTAGCAATTATAGGAACTATGTCTGTTAAGCAAACCAGGAAAAGCGTATGCAAGAGTGTTGTTATTCCATAGAGTGATGGAAATGGCTACATACAGAATATGTGAGGAACAAAGGGTGAGAATGACTGTGGAAAAGTATCTGATGAAAGAAGCTGTATGTAGCTTTTATGGACCTAGAGACAAGGTAGAATAGAGATGGGTAGAATGCTTTATGAGATGTGTTCAGGATATGTGGTGAAGAATGGTGTGAAAGCCTTATACAGAGGTAGCAAATGCACATGTAAGAGTGGATGGAGAGTTGAGTGAAAGTTTTGGTATACATGTGGGTGTGATGTCACTGTGGCTTTTTTACATATATATGGATACAGTGATAAAAGAGATGAAAGCAAAAATAGAGAAAGGGGTGCAGAGAACAAGTTTAGTGGTGAGGTATAGTAGCTAATGACAAGCCTATACTTTGCGGTCTGATCAAGTAAGCAAGAGGAGGGTAAGGAAGAAGTTTTAAAAATAAGAAGAGTATGGTTGAAAGAGCTGAAGAGGGTACACTGAAATGGTTTCCAGATTCAGTGAAAATGAGAGAGGAGAGGTTAACGAAGATATATGTGTCAAGAGTCAAACGAACCAAACTGGAGATGGAAGGATAGAGTGAAAATGATTTAGTGTGATCATCGTCTAAACATGCAGGATGGTGAATCAAACAATGTGGTATTCAGGGTCAGAGTGCAGTCAATGGATTGAACCAGGGCTTGAGAAGCAGCTGAAACAAAACATGGAAAGGCATGTGGAGCCTGAATGTGGATAGGTTTTGCTCAGAGGAAGTGACTGTCAATTCAAGGTGACTGGAGAAAGTGAGCAGCATTCATGTCCATCTAGGGTTAAAAGAGTGACTGACAACCTCTGGAGAGGTGCAGACATTCTATTCTCGGTAAGACATTGATATAACTGTGTAATGTAGTGATGCAAGTCTGATTATGCTACTGTGGTGTTTGAGAGTTGTGATGAGATTTTGAGATTGTTTGTCATATGAAAGGACCTTCATGTTGAGGTTTGCCTGAGGCAATGGGATGTCATGAAGGAACAAACTGAAGAAAGTTGGAGAAAAAACTACTCCTTATCAAATGTTTACATACATTGTGAATCAACTGCAAAAGTTTTTT
Source organism: Panulirus versicolor (assembly GCA_032361705.1). Classification (NCBI taxonomy): domain Eukaryota; kingdom Metazoa; phylum Arthropoda; class Malacostraca; order Decapoda; family Palinuridae; genus Panulirus; species Panulirus versicolor. The sequence goes on along the minus strand of JAUUDZ010312394.1, from coordinate 708 downwards.
AATTGGTGTGCTATCAAAGTCTGTTTATACTGCAAAGAAACTGCTTAGCAGTATGCTATCATTATCAGAGGTGAGGCCACCATGCTGTGCTAAAATCTTTTTTTACATGATAAATTCTCTACTCCAATGTGGAAAAGGACCAACAGTATGCTCTATTCTCAACCTATCAGAGAAATACGAAATTCTACACCATAACCTCAAATTAACCTTTAAAACTGTAGTAATACAGTCCCATGTCCATAATAACTAAAGAATAGAAAAAACTTTTCCTTTGTGAAATGATGGATCAGCATGCAAAAGTATGAAAAATACACAAAACAACAAAACAGACAAAACTATCCTATATCTACCTATTTTTGGATATGATGAGGCAGGAATAAAATGGATTACAGCCTGGTGCTGACAAGTCTGGCATGATTTTTTATCATCTAACAATAAGAATGGTGGACAAAGGGGTCTGGTTCATTCCCTATCACTTTTATTACTTTTTACTGATTTTCTACACAGGCATAGCACTGGTGGTAGATAAGATGAACATTACATGCAATAAGCTACAGTTCTAAATAGTTTTCATACTTTCTTTTATGTTATTTATTTATCTATTTATTTTGCTTTGTCGCTGTCTCCCGCATTTGCGAGGTAGCACAAGGAAACAGACGAAAGAAATGGCCCAACCCACCCCCATACACATGTATATACATACACGTC
>JAUUDZ010312283.1:0-16341 GCA_032361705.1 Panulirus versicolor | reverse complement strand
TCTCTCTCTCTCTCTCTCTCTCTCTCTCTCTCTCTCTCTCTCTCTCTCTCTCTCTCTCTCTCTCTCTCTCCGCTCCTCATCGTCCCCGTCTTTCCTCCCTTCTCTGAGGCCATGCCTTCACCTCTGTTCACTATCATCTCATCATTCTTCAACAGTTTTCTTTCCCCTTTTATTCTCTTCTTCTCCCTCACATTACCAGCTCGTGTCTTCTGTGTTACCCCACTCATCTTCACGTCTCTAAACACCCACCCACCTCCCCTCCGTCGAAGAATAACTGGTTTTATATCTTGGTTAAGCATTAGTTGGGGGAGGATATCTGAAGTGGGAGGACATGAAGTGCGTCATGGAAAAGACACCTAACAGAAGACCCCCGGCGATCCGTGACGAAGTTGTCTGCTGGAGGACACAGCAGAAGATCAGATGGTCTTTGACAAAGTTTCCTACTTGGAGGATAGTTAATAGCAACCTTCAACCCTAATCTTACGAAAGGAAGACTGAACATCTGGCGAGCTTTAAAGTGTAAGATCGTACTGTGAGAAATTAGCGGCTGTTTGAGGTAAATAAGCTGGTTGACTCGCGCCTGAAGATAATAACCTTGATGGCTCGTTTTCTGACAAACATGACGGTGACGGAAACATTTCACGAAGAAGCTCATGTATTCCTTACACTACATTGTATTCCATCTCACTGGAAGCTACGTTTCTGGCAGCTGGTGGGGGAAAGGGCACCTGGAGGACTGCACTTCCCCACATGAGACGGGTAACGAAGCCAGATATTCAAGGTGAGGTTGGAGAAAGGCTGATCAAATGACCTGAAGGTTACTTACCTGTCAGGGAACAGAGAACACTTGCCAGCGGGGCTTTCTCAATCTGGGCTAAGGTGGAAGGCAGGGGTACCTCAGGGTTCAGCGATGGGGCCATGACTGTTTCTAAGGAACGCAAATGATTTGCCAGAGGAAATAGATTCGTTCCTAAGTCGGCGATTCATCAAATTATGAGAGACGTGCTAAGTGACACGAGCTGCAAAATAATGCAGGGACACCAAAACAAGATGCAGTGGCGGTCGGACACAAGGCTAACGAAATATAACCCCGACAAAGGCAAGATTATAAAGAAGGTGAGGGTTTTAAACAGACCAGACGCTGTGTACCATATTAGGGTAAACTAGTTGCGTGGGTCATACTGTGAAAGGGACCAAAGAACAGATCTCATGACGAAACTATTATCATGAGGATTGGCGGAATGCTTTCATAGTACCATTGTACAAAGGCAAAGAGGATAAAGGTGAGTGTTCAAATTGCAGAGGCATAAGTTTATTGAGTACTCCTGGGAAATTATATGGGAGGGTATTGATTGAGAGGGTAAAGGCATGTACAGAGCATTAGATTGGGGAATAGCAGTGTGGTTTCAGAAGTGGCAGAGGATGTGTGGATGAGGTGTTTGCCTTAAAGTATTTGTGTGAGAAATACATAGAAAAACAGATGGATTTGCATGTAGCATTAATGAATCTGGAGAAGGCATATGATAGAGTTGACAGAGATGCTTTGTGGAAGGTTTTAAGAGTATATGGTGTGGGAGGTACTTTGCTAGAAGCAGTGAAAAGTTTTTACCTGCATTCCATCGGGGCCGGGGGCGGATGTTTAGGTGCCTTTGAGGTGGTGTGCTACGTTGCCCATGGTTAAAACCTCTAATAGTTGTTCACATGATTGGTCATTGTCAGTAATGGCATGTCTGTCCAGCTCAGATGGTCGAGAGAAGAGAGCTTCCCAAAAGGGGTAGAGGATTTCCAGCCCAACCGAAGTTGGTGGTACCTCCCAGTTGCATTTGAAGACTTGTCCAGAGGCCAAAGACTTATATTTGTAAAGTCTCTGTACTTTCCAGTATTGCTCTCTGCAAAAACAATTTCCACGCAAAGGAGCCCCTTCGGTCTGGCATTCACTGCCAGGGTTCGTCAGCTGTCTTGTTCTGCCTTCACCATGAGATCTGGTCTAAAGGTGAGCCACAAGAGCTTAACGGTTGCCTTGCATGCTCTGAGGCTACCCTGATCGCGGAGAGGCTGCACCCTAGCACAAATGGCCCAGGGCAACATTTAAGATATCCTTGCCCCACAATGGACTTGTGGGGCCAGGTCTAAGTATGTCCAGATAGGTGACAGTCTCCACAATGAAGGAAGCAATGGATTGGGGTTGGGGATCCCGCAAAGCATCTGGGAAAGATAAAACCATGGAATTGGCTTCACGGCCAGCAGCAGTAGGCTCTATCCCCTCAAGGACAGCCCCCTCTCCTGTATCTTTCATTCTTGGAGTCAGCACACACGCGCCTACTTGCACGTGGTGCCTCCTCCAAGGCGCCACTCCATGTGTTACTTCCTGTAGCTGCTGGGACATGTCTCCCATCCGACACACTACCAGTCACCTCAGCCTCACCAGTCTCCTGGTGAAGATTAACATCCAACATCAGCTCTTGAACCCTGGTCTTATACAAAGCCTTTCTTCAAAGGCCCTTAATTGCTTTGACCATCCTGCAAGGAACAATAGCCTGCAACTGCTGGTTCAGGCCCAGGACAACAACTAGTGAAGGACAGCTGCCATCTTTGCCTCTGCCTAAATGTTCATACCTTCTACTTCTATCAACTGCTGCTACCATTTTGTCAAAAGGCAGGGCTAGCGCATAGTGCTCACCACAGGAAAATCTAGTTACAAAGAATGAGCTGTGTGATTTAAGTGTTGTTAAGTGTTATGTATGACAAGGAGAAATTGTATGTTTGTGGACAGAATGCCAGTAGTACATGTGTGAGTGAGGCAGAAAGAAAAGACAGCTTCCTGGGTTAGAGAGTGCAACTTTACAACCACTGAAGTGCTGACTCATTTAAGCAGCTGTCAATAACCCTCCCGATACCCAGGTGGGTAGTACTGGTAATATAACATATATTCCCTGGTTGTTGGCTGCCTACCAACTACTACCTACTCGCTGCAAATACTTCAAAATCTTCTTCACTTTCTGAGTATGAGGTCCTCAGCTATGATTCATTTCCTACTCTGTTTACAATATTCTGTAAAGAATGGGAGTAAAGGAAGTTAAAGGGACATGTTGGGTATCTTAAACAAATGCTGCATTATTGCAAATCAATTTCATATTGTTTTTGCACAGAACATTACTATATACAATGTACATTTGCAAAGCACATCATGATGCTAAATTGTTCATATCTAAATTTGAAGTGTGGGAATGGAGGGAGGGATCTCCCTAAGTAAGCTGAAGAAGCATTGGAAAAAGATGTTTAAGTTTGTTACTACTATCAATGAATGGAAAAACCTATTCTTGTGGAAAATCACAAGATTATTCAGAGAAAACAGTAGAGAAAAAATATTCTTTAAATGACCGTGTCCAAAATGTGAATGTCACACCTAAGGGTAATTAAGCTCATGCCAAAATGTGAATTTTGTACCACTAGGGTTTATCAAAGCAGCCTTAACAGTAATTGATACTCCAGTAGACCAAAGTCTGGAAAAAATCTCATCACAACTCAAATATTATCAAGACTTCTTTTAGTACAATAAGGTCCACTAAAAATACAAAAGATATAAGCAAGACCCAGAAAGCAGAAAGTAACAGCTGATGTACGCACTTCACAAGTGTTTTCCACTTTGCTTCCATCTTTTTCTACTTATCTACATTAATCTACTTCCCAGAGTAGCATGACACAAAGCTGTGCTTCACTATCAGAGCTCATGACAACTGTAACCAGCAAAATAATGGCAAAAAAGAAATGGTTGCTGGCTGAGTTAGACAGGCACTTGTCACATATCCACCACTTTCCTAAAACAGAAAATTTCATGGCAGTACAAGCAACTGGCCAAATAGATGACCAAGTAGTATAACAGAAAATGAATAGGCCTTTTTGATACTACAGAAAATTTATTTTCCCGAATGTTATTTTGCTTTTGTTGCATGGAGCGCCTCTTATGATGTATTCTGATAGGAAAAAATACATTCTAATTTTCTTATTTTCTAAACACTGAGCTTCATTTAGACATATGCTGCAGTCTAAATTGCCTGAAATTGAATTCTGTGTTCATTGTAAGCTCTGGTGGCTGGCCATAGACAGCAACTCAAACAAAGGATGTCATTGGAGCTGTCTGGAAACCTCAGCAACCCATTAGTGACCACTGTGGGCAGTTGTACTCCTTTTCTAAGAACTTGACACATTTGTGGTGCCCACTGCTGCACCCAAGCTACCCTTACTTAGGATTAGCTGATCTTGTAAATAATGTGTTTTTCCAATATTTCAATTACTTTACTCCTAATTCATTAGAAAATAAAATGGTTTTGGCTGCTTTCCTGCACCTAATCATACAAATAAAAAAGTTATAACATAAATATGAATGTAACTTGTGTAAATAGGATGGGCCAATCCAGTAGATGTGTTTTTCAAAATCTATGAACTGTCAGGTTTTAGTTCTAACAAAATTCCTTTTATGGTTTTTGTGTACATTCTTATGAACTGAATAAGAAAATAATTCTGCTGTGTTTTGCATATCAGGGAAGACAAAATGATGTAATGCACAATGAAAAGGGTTAATGAGAAAAAAAAATGAAATTAAGTTTCTTTACTGTCTGCAGCAACTAAAACAGAAAAGTAATAATACAAGATTATAAATATATAAGATTCAACAATGGTATTTATTACATGTAACATATGTTTGAACACAGTTACATATCATTTAACAACAAATTAAGGTACATTGTATCAGCAGATGTTAGCAGGAAAGTCTGGTGAAAACATGCCTCAGACTGTAAACTGTTTGGATGATGCATGTTCCTGAACCACATGGAAAAGATATGACCATAACTTTCAAGTGCTGGAAATTTACAAAATTTTGGTGACTGGATACACCCTGAGTTTCTTCTTGTGATTGACAATATCTGTGATGAACTGGTATGGTGGAAAAATTTTTTCAGGGGATTCTTCACCTGGTCCCAGCAACTCCACAACACCAGATTGTCCTGCAAAGAAATTTTACAATAAAAGACTGCCAGAGATTGATGTACTATTTCACCAATGTGATGTTCTATAATTATGAAATGCATGAAGATATAGAAAACCAGATGCCAGAGAGAAAGGTTCAGATTACATTATGCTGTGACCAGAAAGAGGTTTCGCAAAAGAAAAGAAATCATGAGCAAGCTCCAACCTCCATCTTCTGACATCAATCATCACCTAAAACAGTGCATACAGCTCATCTCCATCATAACCCCAGCAACAAAAGGGGTGAAAAGGGCATAAGGAAAATGGAATTACTTTCCAATTAGCTTAAATATACCACGACAGAAGGGAGTCATGTAAACCTTGTAACTTAGCAGAAAGTTTAACATAGTGGGTGGGAGTTATTTTTACATATCACTGAAAGTGAAATATGACTACTATTATGGTTTCCCTGTTCTCTCTTCGTATATAGTTGGCAACAAAGAAATATCTTCGATGAATTATATTATTACAAATGTGGTAACACTCATGTTAAGTAAAACAGGTGGTTTTCATGAGGTCTAACTAAGGCAGCATGTGAACTCAACAGTAATGGTATAGGTTTGTCATTTATCAAGAGCACTGTAAAAAGCAACTTTAAAAGGAAGCTGGGGTTATGGACCTCAACAACCTGTGGTACTGCAGGGAATGCAAAGTGAATGAATTTTGGAGTGGTAGAGTGGGTGAAACGTAATACTTTGAGGTTGATTTGGGCGTATGGAAAGAATGCAAGACTGTGAGTTTGCAAGGAGAGTGTATGATAGTACAATTAAAGAGGTTGGTGTGAGTGGAAGACCACCTGTGACATGGGCAAATAGGGTGGAGGAGTACTGGATCAAGAGAAATGGTGGAAGAATGCATGGAGTGGTGTATGCGAGGGAGTCATGTAAGGACAGGGATAAGTAGAGACTTTTGCCGTGGTCACCCCTTGATGAGAGTTCCCAGAGAATGGGCGTCAGAGATATAGATAGATAGATAGACTACCTGAAATGTCAGTCCTGCATAAAAAGCATGTGGCCTTGAGCGAATATTATTTATGGATAAGGATAGCAACCACATATAAATCGTGTGGGGCTGCACAAATAAAAAGAGTGCAACAAGTTTAAGTGATGGTGGTCTGGGAATACTCCTCCTTTTATATGCCTAAACACCTTTCCCACCTGAGCATGACAGGATCAGGAACAAATAAACAATGACCTAATATCTAATCTCTAACTGCTGGGTATAACATACCAAAGCCACAGTCTATCTTCCACACCTAAGTTCTACAAACTATTTGCCACCCAACTCACCACATCCATCTAATCCATTCTGTTCAAGGCATAGTTCCCACCCTCCTGAACGTTTGTTCAGGCACTGATATCCCAAAAGCTTCTTTCGCTTTAGCCTTTCATGGTCTCCTTCTCACCCTTCTTTTCTCTACTTCTGACATTAAGGTCATCTTACTCAGTATTTCTGTGCTCATCTTCTCCATATCCCCACACAATTTCAGCATATCTTGCTCAGCCCTCTCAGTCAGACTGCTCTTACTACAATACCTATCTGTGAGACTATCAATCTTATCTGAAAAATCACTCATAGATGATATCTTCAAGCATTTCCTTTCCAACTCATTGTACTTTTCCTTTCTCTTATGTTAAAGGCCCACAACACATACATAAAACACTGCGAGAACTGCTATACCTCCAAACACACCGTCTTTGCCCTAACTGACAATGACTTTTCCAAATGCTACTTAATGTGTAAAAAAGGAGAGGTTATATGTTTGTGGAAAGGATGCCAGCAGAGTGAACTGCTATACCTCCAAACACACCTGTCTTTGCCCTAACTGACAATGACCTTCCCAAATGCTACTTAATGTGTAAAAAAGGAGAGGTTATGTTTGTGGAAAGGATGCCAGCAGTCCACATTTGGGTGATAAAGAAACAAAAGACAGCTACCTGGGTCAGAAGATTGCAGCGTGACAACCAATAAAATGCTGGCTTACTTTGCACCTGTCACTAACACTGCTGATATCCAAGCAGTTAGTACTGGTAATATACTATATAAACAAACCAAGAAATAAAAACACAAGCATTCTAATTTTCATAAATGATGGCACTAATTACAGACAATTAGATCACTACAGTGAGTATCTCAGATCATTATTTTTTCATGTTGGAAGTTCCAATCACACACAAAAGTCCACATCAAGGCTGGGCCTTAACTGAAATACAGAGAGGTTTATGAAAGGGAAAAAGAAGATGCAAGGGAAAGTATTTACAAATTTTGGAGGATGTGAAAAACCTGTCCTTAAAAATGCGTCAGGTTATAGTTGTTGGGAAAGATATAGAGGGTAGAGTTCCAGAGCTTCAAGGTGAAGAGAAAGAAAGTTATCCAGATGGTCCACCCTTGAGTTGCCACTAGCCTCACATTAATCATGTGACACAGGAGCTTGCCAAGTACTGAATGTTCTAGTTGGTGGTAGGGGCACAAAAGTATCCAGTTCACAAGAGAAAAACCAAAGTATTACCTATAGAAGGAAAGTGAATCATTGCAGTGTAGGAAAAGCATGTTAAGATTTGAAGTTAGTCTGCGAGAGTATATAACTCGGACTGCTTTCGACTCAATTCAAGTAAGGATGCAGAGTCAGAACCACACCAGATATGAGAGTAGTACTTCATATAAGGATGGATCAAGACTGTGTATAAATGGAGCAACTGTTTGGAAGAAAAGAGATTTCGACATCTAAATAAGACTCAATTTCTTTTAGGCAGACTTAGCTATTTCTGTACTGTGGGGTTTCCAAGGTAGAGTGGATGTCACAGTTATACCACATATGTTCCTGAGTCAAGGTAGAATTAAAAACCTGTAAAATTAGACAGGAAAGTTGAGAGGAATTAGAGCGATGGTTAGAAACTGGGTTTTTGAGGCATTAAACTAAACAGGATTTCATCTATCCCACTGATATATCCTGTCCAAGTCAGAATTCACATAAGAAGTTGTGTCGAGATGAGATGCAGAGCGAAAGAGGGAAGCAGAATTAAATAATGTGGAGGAATGTAGAGTTGAGTCATCACCACATGACTGCATATAGTTATTTGCAGATGAAAGGATATCATTGATAAAAAGGGGGAATAATGAATATGTTAGTCCTGATAATGGACGTGAGGCATGGGATATAGATAATATGCAGGAATGGGAAAGATACTCATAGGAAAGAGTGAAATGAAACGATACAGCATACTGGGGTTGATGTGCTGTCAGTGGAATGAACTAGAGCATGTGAAGCATCTGGAGCAAACCATGGAAAGGTCTTTGTGGCCTGGTTGTAGATAGGGAGCTGTGGATTCAGTGCATTACACATGATAGCTAGAGAATCAATGTGAGTGGATGCAATCTTTCTTCATCTGTTTCTAGCACTAACTCACTAATGCACAAAATGGCAATCAAGGATGAAAATATACATAAAGAGATTCTATCATATTCCATTATACCCTGTCGCTGTCTCCCACATTAGCAAGGTAGTGCAAGGAAACATATGAAAGAATGGCCCAACCCACCCACATACACATATATATACATATACGTCCACACACAGCACATATACATATCTATACATCTCAACTTATATATACACACACAGACATATACATATATACACATGTACATAATTCATACTTGCCTTTATTCATTCCCGTCGCCACCCCACCACACATGAAATGACACCCCCTCCCCCCCGCAAGCGTGCAAAGTATCGCTAGGAAAAGACAACAAAGGCCACATTGGTTCACACACAGTCTCTAGCTATCATGTATAATGCACTGAAACCACAGCTCCCTTTCCACATCCAGGCACCACAAAACTTTCCATGGTTTACCCCAGACGCTTCCTATGCCCTGGTTCAATCCACTGACAGCACGTCGACCCCGGTATACCACATCGTTCCAATTCACTCTATTCTTTGCATGCCTTTCACCCTCCTGCATGTTCAGGCCCTGATCGCTCAAAATCTTTTTCACTCCATATATATATCATAAATACTCCATTCCCAACATTCATGGGTTGGACTAGGTAAATACAGCGTCTGAAATGCTTAACACACACATCCTCATCCTAGCATCTGCCAGTGTGTCAAAATGGACCAGGGATTTCCACGCTTATTTACATACTCACATTTTCAATTTGCACACTAAGGGGATCTGTTATTTGAGACCAGCGTCTCCATTCACACCATCTCTATACTCAGAATGCTCGCGTTGCATCCGATCCTCAATCATTCTCCTCGCATCTTAATCTCAAATATCCTCAGCCTTTACCAGTTTTGCCACCGTATCTACCCTTCTCTTCCGGGGGCTACCTCTCCTCCTTGTACCGTCTACTGTACTGTTAACCACCTTCCTGACCAACCTACCGTGCGTCATACGTTCAAAATGGCCATGCCATACTAAAAATTCTTTCATTCACGCGCCTTTCCAAGGATTTCTTCACACCGTATAACTGTCTCACGCATTCATTTTCTATCCCGTGCATCATCATTCTAGCCATACCACGCAAGTTATCCAATGTCTGTCTGCTGCTCATGATTTTTACCCATACCAGTTTGGGTTTCTAGTCCATATATCACAGTTGCAACATGAGAATGCTACTTTATGCTAACTACTTATACTCAACTTTTTCCTCCCTCAAAAGATACTTCGTTACACTTATTTCTCTCACCGGCATGGCTACCCTCAGCTCCAGCTTTCCCACCACTACCACCCTCCACTGATATTTGTGAGGTTAGCTTGAATAAGATATGACCTAATCGAACAAGATCAGCGCTGGCTTTCATCTGCTAATTTCTTATCCTCCAGATAAGCATGTCCTAAAGCTGGGTTTTTCTCAGCCCCTCCAATCTATTTACAAGACTAACGATACTAGTATATAATTCATTGCAGACTCTCCAACTCCCTGGGTGAACTAGAGATGAACTAGAGATAATATTCGCTCTTTCTCAGGTTGCTGCCGATAATCACCTCACACTCCAGCTGCAAGTCTAACCACATATACCAAGTACTGTGTCGAGTGACAGCTCAGTGGCTGGAGAGACAGCGAGATGTTTTACCTCAACCTTCAATTCTGCAAGAATCTACGTTCTGCAGGACTTGTCGATGATCGTGGAAGGTTATGCACACGTCCGTCCTACTGTGTGTGTGTTCCTCCTCACTCCTACACAGCTCCTGCCCAGGGATCCTCGAGGTTGGAGCACTTATATTTCGTCAGCCTCCCACACACTGTGTTCTCACTGCCACGAACAACCCTACTGAAATTGCTGTTCGTTCACGACAGATTTATCGAGCAATTTTAAAAGAATATCTTGCACATTCATAGCACAATGCTCTTCCACAGTATACTTGCTCATACTTAGTATACTTGCTCTTACACATTATACATGCTCTTACACGATATACTTGCTCATACAAAGTATCCTTGGTCGTAAATAATATGCTTGCTCATACATATCTGCTCTTGTAAAGTACACTTGCTCTGATACCGTATTCTTGGTTTTGTACGGTAAACTTCCTCTCGCCCATAATCACTCACTCTAACATAGTGATTCTTACACTAAATTTTTCTATTAGTTCGTGGAGCTGATCTAGCAGACGTGTGTGTACACAACAAACGAAGCTTCGTTTCCGTCATCATGGAGTTCCTCGGCTTCTCGTGTGGCTATGGTGGAAGAGCTTGAAGAGTCGGTCTTCCTTACAGCAATGTCTTGCGAGCAAACCCATGATAACCTCTCTTAGCAATGACCAATCCACCTCCCTCGCTGCGTCCGGGTTATCCCTTGCTGACCAGCGTTTCAAAAAGATTGATTCATACTCCAGTACAAAGAAGAGTCTTTGTATTACCAGTAATGTGCTGGGATGACTGATCTTTACCCTGTAAGAGAGGTTGTGCTCCACCTGTGTCTGTATGCACTGCCTGTAATGTTTATAGATTTTTCTCTCATCTTGTCCTGCTTGTCCTCCTGAACAACTTACATTTCTATAGTCTGAACATTTTTTCCTCAAGTTCCTTAACTTTCCCTCGAGCCTTTCCTTCTACATGAGGACCATCTTAAGGCCAGAGCTTCCTTATCTTTCAGGACTGAAGGAAATATGAAACTCTTTTGCTGTATTCGTCTGATTTCTTACAGACAGTACCATTCCTATCTTTTATCTTCTTCCCAATTCCTTCTTATCGTTCCGTTGCCATAAACAATATCACTAGGGCCACTTGTACTCAAATCTTACTGTTCTTATCCTCCAGAACACGACCACACGACCCTTCGTATGATGGCGTGACAACGGACCTGACCATTAAGAGCCACGTTAAGAGCTAAGCCATCCTATCAAAGAGTCGTACCGTCGCGCTCAAGCGTCGTATCGTCGTGTTCAGTGGTCGTACTCGAGGGGTTAAGAATTCTTCCCGGGGATTCTCGCTTCTGCGAGAGCCAGTTTAATTCATCTAATGAAAAGGTCAATAAATATCTACCGCCCTTCATCTGTTGTGCCATTACCACAGGAGCCTATAACAATAGGGTTGGGCACACTTCCAAGCACTTTTGGAAAGGAGTGATTTCTGAGGCCATTTTTGGCGTAGAAAACCGAATTTGCTGGCACGTTTGACTAACGATGACATCTTCGTTCGGTAAGATGTGAAAATTCAAAATCGTGGCCAAAATTGATTATTTTTACACCCCTATATGTCATTTTTTTTCTTCTTGTGGAGCTTAAATGTCACTGTTCATATTTTCTCGATTGCTGATCTCAAACCTGAAGTCAAAATGAAGATCAGTGGTAAGGTTACGGTGATACGTAAGTAATGCTCCCAATTGAAATAATAAAAACTTGACCTACTCGTGTCAGGCCAAGGTGTACTAGGCAGATCCATCGTTGTGCCTAACATCTGTATGCACTCAGGGGCTCACGGTGCTGCAACCTACCATTATGAACTACAGTATTTAGCAGCCCTGGCAAATCCACCGACTTCTGGATGACAGACAGACGGCTGGAGACTGTGCCACACTGCTTGAACATTTGGTGATCGAAGACCAAACATCCAATAAAATGTTTCCTAATGTTGAACCCAAAATTGGCTTGATAACGACACAGTAAGTATCTGCGGGTTAGGAAGTGCTTTTTGTCTCCAAGCAGAAACGTCTACGTATACCCCGGCACAGAGAGCAGTCGCCAAACTGTTGTCTGCAAGCCATGCAGCTCACTCCATTCCACTTAACAACGACTACAAGAACTGGATGGAGAAGCTCAAGGGATTCACCATGGCTGATTTAAAAAGGTTTCACAGCAAGTCGCTCTGGACAGAATTGCTTTCAGTAGAGGGTGTAGTACAGCGAGAACCCGCTCTAGACAAAGGATTATCATGACAGACAGACTTCTCTTAGGCTCGTCCTTCACAGATCTAATTGAAAATAGGGAAACTGCGAGAGAGGAAATGAGTAAGAAGCTCAGATGAGGTACAGTCAAGAAACTAGAGGCAGATTTCTTAGCAACAGTCAAAGCACCACAGGAATTTGCCCTTCTGAAGATAAGAAGAGCTGTAGAAGAAATCAACCAAAGTATGCAAGAAATCATGGCGGTTCTGCGGCCCCAGATACTCTGGAGAGACACCAGTACCTCACCGAGCAACAACAACTCGGAGACGCGAGTGACCTACGAGCCACAACCGCCCAGGACATACGACACGAGAGGAGAGTGAATGAAATCTTCAGACGGTGTCGTCATTCGTGTAGGAAAGACTTCATCGTCGAAGAACTGAGAACTTCAATAACAAATGCAGCGAGACCAGAGGACAGTGTCTCTGTAAACGTAGATATCCTCCAAAAAAAAACAAAAAAAACTGTGCTATGACTGGCAGGAAGTTGTTAGTCATGTAACGCCAGGCTGGCTGCAGTAGTGGGAGGAACAGAATCTGACCAATGCCAGTGTTATGATGTGGTGTTTATTGCTGACGTATGGATAAAAATGTCAAAATTTCGACATATGAGTGATATATCTTTTTGGTATTCCTAAAGTTGTCCTGATGTGCAGTATGCATATGAAATGCGTCAGATTTAAAACCAACAATCCCTAAAACAAGGGGAAGACATATTACAAGATATAATAAATAAAAACACTTGTATCATTGTAAGAAATAAACAATCCTACTAGATTCGCATTGTAAACCCAGAACGACCACAAAAAACACCCATTTTGAGGGATAATATCAAAAAAGTCAAACGTGTGCCCAACCTTATTGACAGAACCACGTCTTTCTGCTGCCTTCTTGAACGCGAGGAGGGCGATCTTCTGCCTCAACCACTTCTCCTCCGCCTTAGCGCAGCCTGAGGACACGAGGAGCATCACTGCTGAATGCCAGCTGACCTTCTCACCTCATCTGTCGCATCATTCGCCCCGGCCAATGATTCCTCGATCCCTCCTCCGTCACTTGCTGCACAGGTCCAGTCCTTCTCTCACCTCCTTCCCTCGTGTCACATTCCACGTCACGCTGATCATCGTCTGTCTCCCTACTTTCTCCCTACCCTCAAGTTTCCTTTCTCAACCGTCTACTACTATCATGGGCTTCCATGGTACAGTGGTGAGTACTGCTAAACATTAGTCCTGGGGGGAGGCAGTCGGACCCGCAGCCAGCCCAGCTGTTCATCCTCCCCTTGGGCCTGATCGAGAAATGGGTACCTGTGTGTGTGTGTGTGTGTGTGTGTGTATTCAGATCCCACAACAACACAACATGCCGGTGGCCAGGACAGTGGTATCTTATCTTGGCCACAGGGTTGAACGCTCTATCGTGACAACCTTACGTTCCAGTAGAACCAGTAAATGTAAACTGACACCAAATGTTTACACCTATTTACACCTTTAACATGGTTCCAGTCACGATCAATAGATTTCCTTTTGTTTTTTTTCCCCTCCCTCAATGTTTCAGCGAGGCAGCTGCGAGAGAAAGAACACACATGAGCACACATAAAGTTACTCTGAGATATGTTAGTAAACGTCTAGACTACACAAACGAATGTCTTAAGAAATAAAATTAAGGTAAGTTATAACACGGGTTATAATGTCGGGCTAGGTAAGCAGACAAGGACGCTACAGCAAGGGAAAGGACGCTACAGCAACGGAAAGGACACTACATCAATTCGAGTACATTACACAACTTAGAAGGAACACTACAATATCGAATAAAAACACTACCGCAAAGAACAAAGGACACAACAGTAGTGGAAGGGGAACGCAATAGCAACAGACAAAAGGACACAAAAGCAACGGACAAGGAACACAACAGTTACAGGCGACAGCAACAGACAGGGGACAGAACAGTAACGGACAAAGTGTTCGGCACAAAGCACAAACAAAAACAACAACGGTCACGCGAATTAACAGTAAGAAAAAAAAGGGGAGAACGAAGCAACGGACGAGAAGAGGCACCAATGAGCAACGGACACAACAGTAACGGGCAAGGTATAAAACAGCAACCACTGAAGGGCACGGCAGCAACAGGAAAGGGAACTGCGGTAACAGTAACAACAACAAGACACAGCATCAACGGGCCGAAGACACAGCAGCAACGGGCAAGGGAGGCCAGCAGTACGGGGCAAGAGAACGCTGATACTGAGCCTGTGTCCACGAGTTCCAGGCAAATGGCCAATGACGAGGGACAAATAAGGGTGGAAATTCAAGGGATGTTATTAGCAAACATGTGTCATATGACCTATGCCAAATATGTGTCATATGCCTCATGCTAAACAGGTGTCATATGACCCATGTCAAATATGTGTCATATGACCCATGCTAAAGATGGACAAACATGCAATTTTTTGGAGAACTTGTTACTCCCGACCACGATGGTGATTATGATGGTGGTGATGGTGGCCGTGATGGTGGTGGTGATAGTGGAGGTTATGGTGTTGGAAGTTACGGTGATGGTAATGGTGGTGGTGATGGCAGTCGCTATGGGGAAACTATGGTGATGATGGTAGAGGTTATGGTGGTGATGGTGGAGGATTTGTTGATGATGGAATAGGTTAAGGTGGTGGTGATGAGTGTGATGGTAAAACTATGGGGTGATGGAGGAATGTCTAGTGGCGTTGAGGGAGGCTATGGTGGAGATCGTGGGAGGCTATGATGGTGATGGTTATGGTGAACATGAAGTCAGAAGTTGTGGTGTACTTGGTGATTGTGAAGGGTATGGTAGAAACATTGGAGATTATGATGATGGTGGAGCTTATTGTGATGGTGATGGTGGCCATTGAGGCATTATTAGTGTTGGAGATGATGTTTTTGGTTATGGCAGTGATGATGTAAGGTATGATGAAAGTGTAGGTTACGTTGGGGTTTGGTGATGTATATGTTGGTGATCATGATGGTGATAGTGCAGTTTATGTAGGTGATGGGAGAGGTTATGCTGGCGGTGATGGTCGTGGTTATGGTGGTCATGGTAGGCTGTGGTGCTGACAGAGGAGGCTATGATGGTGGTGATGATGGAGGCTATAGTGATGATAGTTACGGCTATAGCGATGACAGCTACGGCTATAGTGATGATAGCTACGGCTATAGTGATGATAGCTACAGCTATAGTGATGATAGCTACGGCTATAGTGATGATAGCTATGTCTATAATGGTGATGGTTGAGGCTATCGTGGTGATATGGTGGCGGTGTGGAGAGCATCCTGAATGAAGGTATTCCAGTAAGGTCAAACACCACACACATAACAACACACCGACCAGGACCATGATCATAGTGATGATATAACCGCGCTTCGATAAACACCACGTCATTACGGCGACGTGCTGGTGACCATGACGACTCAACGATCCTTCATGATGATGATGATCATGTAGTGATGATGATGATGATGACATTAACGATGATCTCACCTCACACACATCATCTCACCCACACTTCAACGCTCGCTTACCTGGAAAGAGAGAGGAGGAAAAAATATGAATTAATTATACACGCCTGCCATCAAGGACATATTTAAAGTTAAGATAGATAATTAAACCAATAAATTCTTAAGCATACTAGCCTTTGCCTCTACAGCCTCACAGATTAACAATATGTCCCACAGATCCCAAAGATTAATATTGTCTCTACAACCTCACAGATTAACAATACGTCTATACAACCTCACATATTAAGAATACGTCTCTACAACCTCACAGATTAACGATATGTCGGATCATTTCAGTGTGTAAGTGTTTTAAGAAGTAAACCATCACCAACACTTCCATTCTCTTCCTTTTTTCACATTCTGGGGCCCACGAATGGCACCCATACAGCATCGTCTGGACCAC
>JAUUDZ010312062.1:0-10793 GCA_032361705.1 Panulirus versicolor | reverse complement strand
GTTGGTGGAAACAGTGTTGATGGGGGGGGGGGGGAAGACAGAGGCTGTGGCAGCAATGTTTAAGACAATGGCGAGCTTGTCTTGAAGGTGAGGGCTCCGCTGTGATGCGTTGTGGTGGCGGTGGTGGAGGAGCTGGTGGCGCTCTTGGTGGTAGTGAAAGTAATGGTGACGCAGATGGTACTTGCGTTCTCCGCTTGCTGTCGGTGTTGGTGTTTCTGGTTTTACTGGTGTTGAAAGTTGTGTTGCTAGTAATAAAGGTATGACGGCTTGTGGTAGAGGTGGTAAAACAGGAACTTTTAGTGGTAATACGTCAGCAACTTACTTCTTTCTCTGTTGCTGAGCTTCAAGTATTTCCCACTTCAGGCCCGTTCATACCAGCACATCTAAACGACACGATAAGCAAGGATCCTTCCTGCTCCTTTCCTTGCCTTCTAAGTTTTTTGACGTACTACACACCAGATAAAAGCAACACACGTGACACTACTCCACATTGTTTCTCCTCCTCCTCTCCTTCCTGTACTTTCTGTTCTATGCTTTGGTTCTAGCCTGTGCTCTGAAACCCTGACCTGACAACAATTGACCTGCCTTTACCTGTTCTTTAGTGGATGTTTTGTACCCTCCGACCTATCCTGGTGTAAGATAACAATCATCCTAGCCTGCACTCTACGCCTACCATTAATGTTAGGTGGTATCGCTATAACAATGCTTATCTTACTTCAGTAGATTATCTGTGGGTTTACTCACTCCAGCACGTTGAATCGACACCACTTTTACTCAAGCACATTTTTGAAGAAAATTACCTTTACTTCCTTACTTTTTTCCAGACATTTTCAAACTTGCAGCTAAGAGAGCAGATGGTTGTCATGTAGATACAATCCAGCTCAGTCGTAGAGTTGGACACGAAGTCCGGGAAAAAATTAAAAGCAAAGAAGGAAAATATTTCTTAAATAAGGAAATATTCCGACTTTATCAGCAGCAGCACGAGACATGCTCTGTGACATACCACAATGTGCTCTGTGCCTCACCTTTCCCGTACGCCGTGTTCTGTCGCATCCAGTACTCTATGACCCACTATGCCCGGTACTTTGTGATCTGCCGAGCTTGCAATCAACGTACCGTAGCTTGTGTCCGCTGATCTGTATTGTGTAACACCGGCCTGCATCTGTACCTTCGGTCAATCTATGACCTCGCCTGGGTTACATTCGGAGATCCATTTAAAGCCTCCCTCGATCTGTACATCCTAAAATCACACTGACTTGTACTCTACGATATCCTGTGACCTGTAACCTGTACTACGTGGGCTTTAAGTGACCCCCTACCCCCCGCCTTGTATCATGTGATGCGCCCAGATTATACGTCGACCTTCGTCATCAGCCGTGGACTGTTCCCTTGAGAACGACAGTGCCACCCTTGGCTAGAACGGCCTGAACCTTGGATATGATAGCCTGGCCTTTCACCTGACTTTAAAGGTAAGATATGAAAAAAAAGATATCATACTGAAGAATCGTACCATTTAGTTCAAGGATCGTACAGTTATATTCAAAGACGAGCATAATGGTTGTCTTTCAAGGGTCAACCATTATGCTCAAAGGTCATATCATAAGCTCAAAGGAAGAACTCTCATGCCCAAGAGTCACACAGTCAAAGGTCGCAACGTTGTTCTCAAGAGCTTAATTCTGTACTGTCACTTGGTCCGTCTGGTTCAATGTGATCTATTGTAAACAGAAAAGAATACTATCTATTCTCCTGTACCTTGCTTACCTAAGTCATCGTCGTGCCCTGCATACCATGAACTCCTCTCCCTTGCCTATCATGACTTGCTCCATGCCATTCTTATCAGAGGCAGTTCACAGCGACCTGTTGCGGAGGATCATATACACCACAAGCAGTGATGACTTCCGGCAGACGACGTGATCTTCCCGAAGTAATAATACCTTTGTTAACATCTTCCCAGTGTTATCCCCAGTGATTACTGACTTTCTTTTATGTTAAAGGCTCCAGTCAAGAGTTAAAGTCCTCACTGTAGTCAGGCTATAAAGGAAGTACAGAAAAAGCTTAAGAGATAAACAAGTTAAGAAGAAAAGAAGAATGGTTATCGAACAATTTTGTAAGTGGAAAAGATACCCTGTGAAAAGGGTCAGGTCGCAACTCTGAGAAAAGACACGAGGAGGTGAAGAGTTTCTGAGTTTATTGGTGAAGAGAAAGAAACAGACATCACAACGCCCCACATGTGAGAGTCAACTGGCCACGTTGTCATCATGTGACGCACTGGTCCGCCAAGTATTACGTGGCCTCGCTAATGGTGGGGGCTCACAAGCGGCCGTTTTGGGATGGATCACATATTGTCTCCTTAGCACGCAAACCTCATCTCTATTTTTTTCTTTTCTAAGACAACTTCCTCGCAATCTCTCTCTAAACAATAACCACATTATCTTCAGGTGAGTGTCCCGTGATCGTCTACCGCAGTATTCCATCACATGGTTGCCACTAGGGTCTGACTTTTCGATGGCTCCTCACTTGTCGCCTCCCTGCCCATATACGACCTATCGCGGCCGCTCACACTCCCCTGTCATTTGTATACGTTGTCAGGACCATATCAAACCAGACCCAACACAGTGCCATCTATCTTGTTTGTTGTTCCCATCTCCAAAGGCACCATTCTTCTTGTGGCCAGTTCTTAACAAAGGTCACAGTGTGACCTCACATCTTAACTCAGGTCAGGATGCGGGGTCACAAGTTAACTCCAGTCACGATGCTGTGACCCACCCTGATTCAGATTATGAGGTTACATCATAGCCCAGCTCAGGTGACGGTGGTGTGACACATTCAACCACAGGAGGAGGTGTTGTGCTACAAACTCTTGCTCATTTCAAGTTGCCTCGTCTCAAGTTGAATCTAGTTGGCCACATTACACTGAGCATGTACCTTGCTAGTGAGAACCACACCATAACCTCTACCACAGTCATCACTAGCACAACAGCATTCATCATCACCACCACCAACACAAACTTTATCAGAGTCATAAACAATTATAGCAATACTCATCACCACCACCAACATATCTTCTACTACAATCATCACCAGCACAAGAGCATTCATCAACATCATTCATCATAACTTCATCCTGTATCATAGTTACCCACCATAACACCATCAAGAGCACATAATCCAGCGTCTCCATCATCATACTCAAGTTTTTATGGCCATAACAACAGTGTCATCACCATTACTATGACCATGACACCAATGTCATCACAAAACCACTAGGAAAACCATCATTGCCCCCATCTTCTGCTACAATACTACTACTACCACTGTTACTACTAGGAAAACTATTGTTGCCACCATCTTCTACTCTAACTACTTCTACTACTACTACTACTAATACAACTACTATTACAACTATTACTGTTGTCATCATTTGTGCTACACTATGATGGAGCATGATGAGTCAGGGCAAAGGTCGGACAATTGTACCCATGCATTACACCATCATACCAAAGGGTCCTACTGTCGTGTTCAAGAGTCGTACCGTCGTACTAAGGAGGTCTTCGGGTCGTGCTCATGGGTCGCACAGTCGTGTTCAAGAATCGCATCGTCGGTGCTCAATCCGTTCACTCACCTTTCACTTAGTCTTAATCTCCTGGAGGATCTAATGGTTTACTCTCATTAATGGATAGATTTCGATAAACATAAGTGGGGTTCTGGGGCGCGTGGAGGAGCCAGCGGTGACAGGGCAAGATGGCGTCCAGATCCCGCCACAATGGCCGCGGTTGTGATGATATTCACACATATTAGTCCAAGGTGGTGGCCGCGCGTTGCCCCGACCACCTGTTGCATGTTGCATGCTGTCCGGCCTCAGCTCCGTTACTGCTGTTGCTGCTGTTGTTGATGCTGCTGCTGCTACTGTTACGGTTGCCTTTTCTGTTGCTGGTGACTGAAGTTACTGTTGTATGTGTTTTTTCTGTTACTGTTGCTCCTCATGGCTTTGTTGCATCAGCATCTGTTATTGTTACAGCTACTGTTGTCGTTCCCCGTTACTGTTCCTTTTCATGGACGCCTGTTGCTGCTACTGTTGTCTTATATACTATGATGATGACCTTATATTTCATGTTAAACGATGTCAATTTGACGATACATTTCACGTCACGAGATGACAATATTACGGTATATTCCACGTCATGTTACGTCAGCATAACGTCACGTCTTACGTCATGTTACAGTGTAAACATTCCACGTCATGGGCTCCGTCATGGGCTGTCAGCATAATGTAACGCAGGATGCTAGAGGGTGGAAATCCTCTCCATCAGATAAAACAGAAGGTTGCAACGAAAGAAAAAATCAAACCATTTTTGAGTTGCTCATTCATCCCCACATCCCCAATGAAAATTTTCTTTGCCTATATCTAAGCAGCATAAACTACGCTGCAGACTGAGGTAGACAGAATGTAGAAAAATATAGGATATTCATATTTTTTCCTCCATTGCAATGCAGGAGAGAAGCTTGGGGATGAAGAGAGGAAGACCCGTCGTTGTGAGGAAGATTGTGAGGGAGCAGATGATGTGATGATAAGAAAGATACCAAAGCATTTTTCAGTATTCCTCTTGTTTATCGAAGGACTAGATTGTAACTGGATCACAGCTATGAAATTCATACATAAATACGACGGTTTCACTCCTAACTTGGCAGTGGCTAATGGAGAAAGACATGCTCCTTGGCCTGGAACATCACCATGAAGATTTAGACCAAAATCTAAACATCGTCCACGCCTAAAGCAGTTAGGTTCTACACCACAGATATCTACGTGACAAACATAAAGACGCGCCTCACACAGTAGTGACGTTGGTAACGATGTTCCTCCTTTCCTTATCAGACGAGGGGGACCACTGGGGTCTCTGGGCACATCTGGACCAACCGGTCACCCTCCTATGTTGATGAATCGTACCCACTGTACACCTTATATTTGCTTACATCCACCCCCCAGCTACGTGCCCTTCACCACAGAGACGTCTCTTCTGTGTACTCTTAGAAAAATAAGCCTTTAGAATTATCTAATTTGTAGCAACAACTTTTTCAGGCTCATATCAGTCTGGTGTGAGCGATAATACTTTACAGTAAGAAGTGCAGCTTAGATCCCCGGGACAATGTATGTGAGACGTAGTTCTTCCCATGATACACTAAACCTGCGAGAGCAAAACATTATTCAGGTAATTCACAATAACATCTGTGGAATTTTTTGATAAGCCTGTAATTCCCAGGTCAAGGGAAATATAATTACAATCCCTTGATGAAAAAACTGAGGTTCAAATAGATCGAGAGTCTATCCTACTTCACCAGTTCTTGTCTTCAGCATTTTGAAGTGCTGACGCCTCTATCCCTATGTGTGGAAGGTGAAAGGATCTGACAATCTTCAGAACTGTGTAACTAATGTCTGCAGATTGATGACAACGATAGTCGCTGTCTGTTTCCAAAGATTTATTTCTTATAACACAATTATGAGAACAGATCTGCTGATGATATAAGCAGCCGTTTGACGTACAGCAACTGGAGTAAACGGGGTCGGCGAGTTGGTTGACCCCTTCTTGACAGACTCAACGCTGAGTTTTTTGCGTTCCTATCCTCACGTGTAGAGCCAGGAAGATCCTCAGGATTCTTATTCGTGGACACAAAACTCCAGTGGTGACGGTTATCACACTATTTTCACCACGAAGATTTCATTGTTCGGTAAACAAGAGAATTTCGAAAGGGTGACACACTTGAATTTTGTAATGCAGATGAAGTTCAACTCCTGCGGACCCTGCCGCAGCTGGCCCCGTCTCCTGTGTGTTTATGGCTCAGATGTGTGCGACATTCTTGGTCTGTACCGGATAAAGACCGAGACAATGTGTTCCATGTGGAAAGATGAGACACAATGAAACCATAACCTTACCAAACTACTGAACAATGGGAAGCCATAACCTTACTTAAGCACTCGGCAATGGAAAGTAAAGTTACCTGATAAAAAAAAAAATCTAAGCTTGTTTCTATGTCTCTAACCCTCTTGTATGTTCACGCCTTGACAGCACAAAGTCTACGACTCACCCTTGCTCTCTCCAGTTCAAACACGTATATCCTATTTGTAAGTCTCTCTTTATCCATCTTTTCCACATGTCCAAACCATTTCAGTACCTTCTGTTAAGCTATCTTGATCATAATCAGCTGCTTACTAACCACACTTCTATCTTTCTCCATTATTCCTTCCATGATCAACCCTCCTCACACCATTAATTCTAACGTGTTCAATCATCCAGTTCTTTTGCACTTAGGGCCCCAAACTCAAAACCATATAGCATCGTCGGGATTATGATAACATCAACATAATACCAATAAACTAAAAAAATCCAGAAGTCTATATGATAAAAATGAAAGGAAAAGTGACGGTAGGAAGCTACTGATGGTGGACAGGTGAGTAAGGGGCTGATGAGAGTGTGGTCAGGAGTAAGTCTTATGATACTCAAGAACTATGTTAAAGACCTGTAATGCTCTGATGATGAAGTTAACGCTATGAAAATATACGTAAAAGTGTATGAGTAACACATAAGTTATCAACATATTCAGCAGTTAACTATTTAATATCTTGAAGGCAGATACTAACCAACTCAGCACGACAACACGACCCCTGAGTTCCAGTGTACGACCTTTTGAGCTTGACGATACGACCCTTGAGCACGACGTCACGACCCTTGGGCACGATGTTACGACCTTTGGGTATAATGTCCAGACTTTTCATCTGACTTATTACGAGTTCAGTTGAATGCTTGATGAATCATACAGAAGGATCTGGTAGTCGTACTCAAGAATAAGTCAGTCTTCCCTCATTGCACGTCTACCATTTCTCATACTTCACTTCATGCGTGGCCAAAATAAACCAGCCGAAGAATTTTAAGCTATCAATAAATAATTCGTTCTGCCTGATCTGCCCCCAGAAGCCATTGCTCAACATGTCAAGTCTCGTTAGATCAAAACTGTATGTAAATGTCTCATAGTGAACACCAGATACAGTAGACCTTAAGATTCCAAACCTGACAGCAAGATATTAGCCCTTGTCACAGGTGATCATAAGAATGAAATTCCTTTTCTCAGAATCTATTCGGTTAAGTTATTCTTTGTTTATAAGGATAAGAGTTATAACGAACTTATTCCTGTCATGACGACCTTATCCGGAGGTATCTGGAATGTCAAAATTCCTGTGGCTTCTGATAAAAAGACCAAGGGACTCCGTTTAGTGTGGGGTGGCGACGTGCCGTCACTGGGCTGGAGCAGGGCATATAAAGCCGTCGAGATAAAACCATGGCGTCGTCTGCAGGGCTTGATTGTGGAGTCAATAACATGAGGGCAATATAAGGTAAAGAAAACGACTTGTCACGAGCAGATGCAAATTCTTAAAAGAAAACGACTGGTCACGAGCAGATGCGAATTCTCAAAGAAAACGACTGGTCACGAGTAGATGCAAATTCTCAAAGAAAACGACTGGTCACGAGGAGATGCAAATTCTCAAAGAAATCGACTGGTCACCAGCAGATGCAAAAAATTCTCATAGAAAACGAGTGGTCACGAGCAGATGCAAATTCTCAAGTGAAAATAAGAGACAAGATACGAAGTGAATATATCAGCCTTGATGGCCAGACAGGCTACTTAAAAGGGCAGAAGAAGGAAGTGATTCCCTACGAAGAGAACTCCGATGAATCAAAAGATGATCCAAAACTCTTCCGTGAAAGTGTGAATGAAATGAAATGCTTCGACTTACGCGTCGGTCGTATGATGAAAAATGACAGATGCGAAGGTGAGCGTAAAGCATTATCAAAGGCCCCGAGTTTCAAAGCGCACTGACCACAAGCGAGGGGGAGAAAAAAAAAAAAGAGACTTTGGTGAATCATAACAAATGACATTCCAAGCCACAACTACTTCACCTCGGGAAACACCGCCACCATCATGGATATAAAACATGCCTTCCTTCCACCTGTGGTGAGGGAGGGTTCCATGATTTCCCAGGCCGAACTTACTCCGCTTCTGCTGCGCGCCCGCGTCGACGCTTGTTCGCTCCGTCAATACATTCTCATCGTCGGCGACATTTCCCCGCGCGCGGCCAGGGAGGGAAAGGGACGCAGCGCCGCGCTGACGCGACGCGTGTCGTCCATATGTTCCCAGGTAATGCAATCCCACAATGGAAAAATCCACGAGACAGTCTGACAGTTCTAAGTGACGGGGAAGCTCTCGCCTGTCTGTCTGTCTCGGTGGCGGAGGCGGAGGCTGCTCCTGCCACCACCGTCGCGTTCCGGGGGTCGTCCTCACCACTACCAGCCTCCCACCGTGTCACATCTTCACTCTCCCCCGACACTTCTGTCATCCTCCTGCAGCTCCCTGTTCTCTCTCCCCTCATACTCCTCCTCCTCCTCCTCCTCTTTCCTATGCCTTTCCCCAAATCTACCGACCACGTTTTCGTCGAATGTGTTCTGAAGCGCCAGGAACCTTTTGATTTACTACCAAATTTAAATGTAATACATACAGTAAATTACAATGACGTCGTAAAGACTGAAAAGGGATTTCACAAATTCGTCTATAATAAAACTCCGAATTTACGTGTCATCTGAAAACTTTAAATACCCTAATTACGACTACTACTACTACTATTACTACTACTAGTAGTAGTAGTAGTACACCTACTACAACTACTACTACAACTACTACTACTACTACCACTAGCCTGATGAAATGAACGGGACTTCCACTGACAGACTTAAGAACCTCAGCCACAGTGCAAAGCTGACTGTTCACACACGAAGAGGAACTGTTCTCCACAGACTCAGAAGGGTAACAACTGCTGAACACAGTGCAGAGAACACACACACACACACACACACACACACACACACACACACAGTAAAACCGTGTCAGGTTTAAAGCTGCTCTCGCCATCCAACAACATGATGCTGACCACAGCATAAAACCATAAGTCAGGTGAGAGAGTGAACAGATAAATAAATAATGGCCGCAACTCACAGCATAACAGACTGGGTGATTAAGAAGCCCCCTGTCTTGTCAACGGCTAAATAAAAGCATTACATGAAAACATGCAGTAAAATGGCAAAATAAAAATGATAATAATAATAAATAAATCTAACGCATATAAATAAGCTTTTAAGTACGGTTCCTGGAGACAGATGCCAAAAAGCTTTCAGTATATGCATGACACTCGTATATTCCCGTATATGATTCGAAAGATATAAATTAGACTTCGAAATTTAGTTAATCTTAGAAGGCTCGTTTCTGCTGCAGGTGTTCAACTTCTGTGGACCCAAAGAGAGAGAGAAAAAAAAAGTAATGTAATACAAGGCAGTATTTTCAGTCGTAATAATGGATTTCCTTGGGTAATGGAACCTTACAAAGATACGTTCCATGATTCGTTAATAACCTATCAAATTCATCATTTTATTATAACTTGAAGGTTAAAGCGTCTAGGACAACCTCTTCCAAGCCGGTCAAACGACATGACATGGAAGAAAAATAATTACCACTAATAAATAATGGCATATTTTAAATGAGTCTGTCATTAAAATCTATTTCAAATGTCTTTTTAAGTCACGAAGAAAATTCGTTCTTCCTCTCCCCCCCCTTAAGGGCGACTCACCAGACTCATAAGAGAGAGCGAGTGGCTGGCTCGAGACTGTGGTGTGAGATGCAGAGCTCACAAACCAGACCAGTACCTTAAGGTCTAGTCCCTAAGGCAGAAACTACCGTTACGCAAAGCAGTACAGACAACAAGACGGCCAAGGCGTTAATGGTACTGTCTCAATAACGCTTGGATTCCTTGGGAAAGAAAAAGAACACAGCAGAGGACCCATTCGCCTATGAGGTAGCTTATATAACTAATGATGTAATAGCAGTTAAGTGTCCGCTCCAGACAGATGAGGTCAAGAGAATAGAAGGGAGGTCTTCCACGATATGTGCACGGGGCAATCACTTGTATCGTACATGCGATACGAGACTGAGTGACCTCACATCAAATCCTGAAGACAGACATTGGGGTATTTTTTCTTGAGGACGTAAGTTGTTTACTACAGTGCATAATATAACGGGTGCCGTCAGCCTCTGGTGGTGAAGGAGTGCACGAGGCAACATCAGACACATGTGGTGGTGGAGAGGATATCGTCAACCAGATGGAGTTGTTGAGAAGGTATCGTAAAGTAGATGTAGTGGTGGAAGTATCGTCCACTAGAGGCAGCGTTGGAGCAAGGTATCGTCGACTGAGTGTACTGGAAAAGGGTATCGCAGGCAGGTTACATGTAAGTGTTGGTGAAGGTTAATGGCCAACTAGACGTGTGTCGCTGCCTCCAACTAGACTAGAAGTAGTGTTAGAAGAGGCATCCACGGTAGCGATCAACTAGATGTATCCGTGGGTCGTGCGGTATTCCTCCTCGATCGTGAGGGGACTTGTCTGAAGAAGTCATCATGTCGCTGGGACCTACGTCAGCAAGCTCCTCACGAACCCATCCGGAGAGGACAAAGGAGAGACACAGGAACTTTGACGTCGATGTCATCAAAGAAACGAAAGAAGTGAGAAAGATCCGCCGTTGTATCACGAAGGCAGGGTAATTATACGCCAGTCTATGCGGTAATACCGGAAAGCGAAGAAGAAGCTTGGCAGTTCCAGTGCACTGCGCTCTTTAATCAAGTCTTCCAGAAACGGGCGCCTGGAAATACCGCCACGGCGTCTCCGTGCCCCGAAAACACGAATGAGAGAACTGGCAACCTTC
>JAUUDZ010311952.1:0-16345 GCA_032361705.1 Panulirus versicolor | reverse complement strand
ATAACGTTATACTGTGTTCAAAATAGTGTAATAACACTACTGATACGATCTGCAAGCTGAATTGGACATGATGTCCTCACTCACGAATGGTCAGCAGACCAAAGCTCCCTCCGAGGTTAACAGCTGAGGAATGTAAACAAGTTCCCGCCTGGAATATATCTCCCCGACGGTATCCCAGCGGGAATTTTATTCCAGGATAAACATCGTTACATTCATAATTACCCGTAAATTCATCCATGGAGCGTCATAAACTTATTGTTAGTATATACGCGTGCAGTTGAATTTGTTATATATTTTCTGAAAGCATGGTATGAATATTCTGTTGCTAAATCCTCAAGAAACAAAACATTGACATTGTTTTTCTGAACTCGAATTTTCTTCACCATGACAACGAACCCAAACATTGAAATTCCAACAACAAATCCAGGTCCTTACAAAGGCGACTGGCAGTAATCAGAAGCAAATTACCATGTAAAGAACAAGATATAAAGTACAAGATATCCCAAATTGAAAAGAGAATCAACCTCTACACAAGCTCCCTATACTATGGTTGAAATTCAACACCTGTAATCATAATTCTTTCGTCAAAAAGCACAAACACCAGTTTGAAATCATGGTAAGTCCCTTGTAACCCACACTTTAATAGCCAGTTTATTTAGATTTAATTTAAAGGATTTTTTATATGAATTTCAAAATGAAACGCAACGGTAAAAGTATAGTTATGGTATACGTTTATTTATTGACAGGAAAATTTTTCTATTTTCCTAAGAACATTTCCATGCAAGTTGCTTTGCATTTGTGCATAATGATCTCTAGCTCTGAATGGAAAGTGAAGGTTCTTGTGATGAAAAATGGCTCGGTTTATGTTCACTATACATTTTGGTGCTACACCTATGAAAAACATGAACGTAGAGGGGTAATGTTTTAGCAGGAAAATTGAATAAGATATGGAATTGTTCAGTTAAGTCGAAATTCAGTCCAGACTTTCCTCCTTGCAGAGTGGACTTTAGACTGTTTAACCTCTCTTATTTCAAAATGTTTGACAAGCACCTAACTTTTGTGTTATTACTTTACATTCTTATTAAACTTTACATTCTTATTAATGCCCAGTAAGCATCAGAAGTAATTCAAATGCATTTATTTACGACCGTTATTGTTCTACATAGTGCAATGATTAACCTATAAAAATGTAAGTATTTAACCTATAAAAATGTGATCATTACTATTTTCATATGCTCAGATACTATCACGTGCAAAACCAGCATTGGGACCAAATGCAGCAGCACAAGCCAGCAGCAGTGGTAACAAGAAGGTGCTACCCAAGTTGGAGGACTTCCTTAAGAAGCGAGATTTCACGGGCGCTATTACTCTGTTGGAGGTAAATGTTTTTTTTTCCACTGCTTAACCTAATTCAAAAGCTAATACATTAAAGGACTTCAGCTTTGTCAACAGGTTGTTTCAAAGATCACTGTTATCCTTGATAAAGCATACGTCTTTGAAGGTTGAGTGCTGGACCTGTAGGTAGTGTATCTGATGCTTTGTGACAATGAGCAGATGGGGTTTTAAGCTAAAATGTACAGTTGAAATGGTTTATTGCTGGATTGAATGAGTGAGCTTTAGGAGTCATCATTTCAAGGAATGTGTTGAAGGATTATTATGTTGTGTGGTAGTTGGTGATACATTTTAGTGTGATAAGATACAAGATGGTGTATCAGGCTAATAATGTGCAAATGTATAGTTTCGTATTCTCTCTAGGTAATGTGGATCGTCATATTGGTTCATTGGTTAATAGGTTAAGTTGAGGGAGTTCCACTTGGAATAGGCATCAGAGATGTAGATAGACAGATATTTTGAAGGAAATGTAGCTTTACCTGTGGAATTTCTGTTACAGAATATGAAATGCTGAGATTTGAAAAAAAATGTTAATTGTGCATGAGTAAAACAACTTGATGAGGGTGATGAGAGAAACCAAAGGTGAAGAGGAAGATTAGTATGGAATGTATGTATACAGAGAATCACTATAAAGAAGAGTGTATATAAACTGTGCATTACATGAAGAGATTCTGTATAGGCCACTAAACAGTTAATATAATTCAGAGTACAGTTACACATTAAAATTTCCACATTCATCTATACAAAGCTATTTATTTCCAAATGAAAGGAAAATTTTTTTTTTCATATTTATTGTATATCTGCCAGTTTTAACTAGAAATCTATTTGCTGTACAGCATAGTGTATAATATTGATAATTATAAGTGTTGTATGTAGATAGGTTTTAAATGAATGCACCTGAACATGTTTACTTTTTCAGTTTGAACGTAGCAGTGGCAACACCAACGAACTAAATGATCAGTGGATTGGGTATTGTGCATTCCACTTAGGTGACTATAAACGAGCATTATTGGAGTTTGAGAAGTTGACAGTTCACCACAAAAACCCTGCACCAGAGAACTGGATCAGTCTAGCATGCTGTTACTTTTACCTAGGGATGTATCCTGAGGCTGAAGAGGTTTGTGATATTTGAGATGGTGTGCACAAACTAATTGAAATTTGAGTGTTGAATTCATATAGTGCTGTGATTATGTTGTGTGTGTGTGTGTGTATATATATATATATATATATATATATATATATGCTAGTTACTCTGTTTCATGTTGGATTATTTTAAAATTAAATAATTTCTGGAAGATCAATCACTTTATATATGTCTTCACTGGAATTTGATTTTTTCAATAATGAAATCATAGGAGGTGCTCTACCTACATTCTGACTTGTCATTATCCTAGGCATCAGAAAAAGCACCAAAATCACCTCTCCGAACAAGATTGTTTTTTCACTTAGCACACAAATTTAATGATGAGAAACGACTGATGATGCATCACCAGCAGCTGGAAGATGTTATTGAAGACCAGCTTAGTCTTGCCTCCATACATTATCTACGGTCACACTATCAAGAGGCCATTGATATATACAAACGAATACTCTTAGACAACAGGTTAGTTAATATGACATGTATACAGGGTCTTCTCATTTTGATTTTAGGTAAATGAATATGCTGCTGAAAAGAATAATTTCCTAAATGAACATATTTCATTGACCAGTTAATCAACAACTGGTGATGTCACCTTTAATAAGTAATAGATCAGTAGTCCTCTGGTACCGACAAAGGTATTACCAAAGAAAAGAAGAATTATCCTTCCTGTAACTGAAGGTTCTTTCCACAGTCTAAAAGGTTAGATGAAAGTATTTAACTTCATGTTTGCTAAGCTATAATGATAAGCCTAATAATCATGATATAGTTACCACCAGATCATCTCAAATGACAAGTTATTACTGCGCAAACAACACCAGCCAACTGATGGTAGTACTTCAGCATCAGAAATTTCTTCTCAGCAGTCGTCGTAATTTTCTGTCCTAAACGAATGGAAATGCAAGAACAATCATATGTTCATTGCTTGTATACTTTGTAAGAAAGTGTTCAGTTCTTCCTACTGAACTAAGTAAGAAAGTGTTCAGTATGATACTGAACTAAAAGCTAGAGAAATATGATGATGGTGTCTTTGTGTTCTAGTACTTGGAGGCATAATGTCTTTAGTTGATAAATAATGTAGAGACAATTGCTGGAAGGTTTAGTGATGATAATGGAATGTTTCTTCTGCTTCAGTTTATTATCCTAAGTAAGAATGAGGAGCTTGTTTTATTGAACAATCTGGAGGGGGCTGAGGTCTAATGAGATGGGGCATGGTGTGAAGCAAAGCTGATGTGCATGAATTTGATTTTGGTTTGCTTGATGGTAATGTAATTGGTAGTGGTCCAGTTCCTGAGGCTGTTTCTTGTATTCTGAAAGGTGATATGGTTAGGAGAGCAGTGATCAACATTAATGCCACAGGTTGAGTCTTCAGCATACTTCATTTGGGCAGGTGCATCCACCAAGGTATCAATTTGAATTGATGCGTAAGCACAATGAGCCTGTCTGTATTTCATGTGGGACACCACAGGTGAGGATGGCCCTGTAGTAGTACACAGCCTAACAACACTTACTGAGGAGGTCTGCAAGCTATGAAATAAGGCCTCTTTATCCCAATGTTGATGGCTTTCTTATGATGATTATGTCATGGCTGACACATTAGAAAGTTCTGACGAAGTTTATGGAAGTAAAAACTAGAGGTCTTTTAGCACCTAAGTGTGCAACAGATAATGTCAAGGAAATGGGTAAATGGTTGATGGAAGCAGAGGGGCTTGGTGAGTACACATAAACTCCATGTGGTTTCTGAGGCAAGTCATTGGGTATAGTGGAATACTACTATCTTGAGGATGTGCAGCCATCTAAAAAATTCAAATTTAAGCACAGATGCAGGCAGTTGCAGCTAGACAGTAGACTAGGAGTCTAGTGATGTCAAGGTGGAAGAGTCAGTTGCAGATAATGGTAAAGGAACAATAAGTTGCAGAGAAGGGAGGAAGTCTGCTTGTTGAAACTGCTCACACCTCTAATCTCCCTCTACCACTAATACTGGACTATTTTAGGCATTGTAGCTTGTTTAGGTATTCTGAGGATTACGATTTTTTCACAGCTGATGTTTAATGAATTAGTTTGTTATGGAAGGCCTCACAGAGCTTAGTCATGTTGTGGTACATGGTCCAGTTTCATTACTGTGGTAGTGCAAGTTGTAATGGAGAGCACATCAGCTGAGTGATGAAGTCATAGTATATTTTCATGGTGGTGCTGACATAGTTATCTATTTAGTGACTATATCATCCATGCTTAGCACTTCTGTTCTAGGATAATATACAGTTCACTGTTTAAAGTTATGTATAGCAGCAGACATTTAGCCCCAGATGTTGAGTCTTTAGGGGTATGTTAAGGCCATAAAACCAATGTGTGTGTGTGGTGCTAGATATGAGGTATTTGATACTGTTTAGCAAGATCATGAAGAATGAGGTCATGGCTGTTGTAGTCCAAGTGGTACTCTGCCATGAGTGACTGAGGCTAAACTGACCAACCACTACTTAATCTAGATTCTTTACCCACTCCGTTTGTCTTTTTACTTACTTGACTCAGAACATTATTAACTTTATTTCATGTATATTCTTAATGCCACTTCATCATTTATCATTCGTGGCTGCTGTACCTGCCCATTTGCTATTTAACATATTCACAGCTTCCTTGCCTGTCTGTTATGGCCTTCATTTAACAGGATTTTATCCTTGCTTTTATACTTGATCACTAAAACATCATTGTATACCTTGTGCAGTCAGATTTCTTAAATGTCTTCATTTACATAATTCACATACATTTTTGTTACTTCTCTTAGAGAATACCTGGCATTGAATGTGTATGTAGCATTATGTTACTACAAGCTTGACTACTACGACGTATCTCAAGAAGTGCTAGCCGTCTATCTCCAACATTATCCAGATTCCCCAATTGCTATCAATCTGAAGGCTTGTAACCATTTTAGACTCTACAATGGGAAAGCTGCAGAACAAGAATTAAGAGCTTTACAAGTAAGTCTATTTATATAAAGTGTACATTTTGATAATATAAGTTCAGAACAATTGCCATACTATCAATGGACTGAATCAGAGCATGTGAAGTGGCTGAGGGAAACATGGAAAGGTCTGTGGAGCCTGGTTGTGGATATGTAGATGTGGTTTTGGCACATTACACATGACAGCTAGCTAGAGAATGGAGGTGAGCGAATGCAGCCTTTCTTTGTCTGTTTCTAGTACTACCTCACAAATGCAGTAAACTGCATTCATGAAAAAAGTCTAGAACCCCTTTTACTGGCCTCTTGCTGCTTCAAGGCTGCATTTCAGTCAGCAGCAGGGAAAGGATGGACTCTTTTGGAGTGAGTTCTTGACACTGATACACCCTCATTAGATTGCCTTTTTACTCGAGGTGTAGCCAAATGCTGGCAGAGTCTAGTAACACCAGTTCATAATTACCTTTGAACCCCTTTCTAAAAGGGTCCTGGTGTCAGAACAAGGCCTCTTTTTGGGGGGTTCCTGCTGCCCAAGGCCACACTACACTCAGTGGCAGGGACAAATGGACATCTCTGACGAGAGAAGTCCCTTGACAAGACTGTCTTGTCAACTGACAGTGATACAGTCTCACAAAAGGTGACTTTTCACTCACAGTGTTATGTTGTGCAGGCAGCATTCAATAATACCAATCCAGTTTAAATACAGATATATTAGAAACACTGGAGGAAGAAACATGAATATTTAAGAATGAACTGGTAGTTGATTGTCTAAAGCTAGTAATCAAATTGCAGTAGGTACCAAGGACTTGCATATCAAAAATGGAGAAAGGAATATTGAAGGGGATGGAAATATTGCGAGGAATAGGCTTCGAGGTGTCATGGTCTGACCCAAGGCAAATAAAACGGTCAGGAAAAACCACAGTATCATCTGTGGGTCCTGACTGTGAATTGTAGGCTTTGGTTTCAATCAGTTATAAGTGACAGCAAGTAAGTGGATGTGAACAAATGAGACTTATCTGTTTTTGGTGCAACTTAGGTGGGAAATGGCATACAAGTATGAAAAAAATCACCTGCATGTAATGTGTTGTTTGATATCTTGTTCAAAAGGACCTTGTACAGTCCGAGACTTTTCATCACGTTCTTTGCTGCTGAATGAAATGTGAAAGAAGACATTTTACTGGCAAAGCCACATCAGTACATGCTGTGGTTGATGCATCTTAGGTGATATTTCTTGGTCAAAGACACATTGTGTTGCTTGATGGGTCATATAAGGAGATGTTATACAAGGTCGTTAGTATGTTCTATGACATGTGACACACCATAGGATAAGAAATTGTATAAATTATATTACATCAGCATACAGTGAGCAGTTTGATTCATCACTTCTCTCTTTGTACCATTATGCCTCTCAAAACTGGGTGGGTATATGGACCATAAAGGATTTAGTAGATCATTGAAAATTTTTTTGGTGAAGTACTGAAATGAAAGAACAATAAACCAATTTTTTTCCTTCTTTAGGTCAATGTTTTGATCAGTGTGATCACAAAACTTTCACTTTAAAAGCTTAATAGTCAAGTCTCGTGTCAATATTACTAAAATTCATAAATTATCTAAGTTAAGGTTACTTCTCATTGCCATGAATCATAAGATATAAAAATATTATGATATTTGCACTAGAGTAACTAAAATTAATGACTGATAAATTATGTTACCTTGTAGGTCCTGGTATTTGTCCAAGATCATTTATTGTGCTGTAATGGGAAGCACAAGTCTTTCACTTTAAAAACCAAGATGGCAGGTCTACATACCTGCCTTCTTGTGTGAAAAATGCACATTTATCATCATCATATATAATGTACCAGAACTCACAAACAACAACATTGGTATTTCTGAAAAACAGATGCAAACCCAGAGTAGGAACTCATTCATACTTAATTTAGCCTTGATCAAAGAAAGACCCATCCCTGGTGAATTGCCAACCAGTGTATTTGTTTTGTTGCAGCGAGTGTGATTCATATTTCTGTTGTTTGCATCTGTCACTTCACTGATATTATAAGAGAACCTACTGGTATTATAAATCAAACATATTTCACAGTATTCATATGTAAATGATAAAAACAAATGCCAGATTTACTTACAGGATGTAACATCATCACCTTTAACATTTGCACAAGATCTAGTACGTCACAACCTAGTGGTTTTCCGTGGTGGGGAGGGAGCACTTCAGGTCCTTCCCCCATTGGTTGATGTTATCCCTGAAGCTAGGCTCAACCTAGTCATTTACTATCTTAAACAGGTAAAGTATACATTACTTTTATATCATCACAAAAACTGATTGGTATATGTAATTACAAAAAACCTGACATGAGGCATGAATTATATAATAATTGACATTTGGGCTAATTTCTAAGCAAATTATCTGCATACTCCCATTACAAACCCCTTTGTGGATAGTCCCCTCTGCACCACCCACTTACTACTTAACTTTGAATACCACTTTTCAATGTAATCCTATGCTGCCGCTGCTCTGATGCCTGTTGCACACTGGACAGAGCACATAGTATCATGAAACTCTTCTTTTCCCTTGAATTCCACCCAGCTTTCATTTCACTCTAGAATCACTGCATTGCTGTTCTGAGTAAATTCAAGCACACCTTCAGTAAAAGAAAGTCTGCCAATTTGACTTTTTCTTCTACTGGCACTTTCTTTTGCCCTTAACCAAAAGAATCTCAATGATTTTTGTAATCCCCCCCCCTCTCTTCCATCTGGATCAGTTTATTTCTCACTCTCAAAATGATAAAACAGCTCTTTTTAGTAATTCATTTTCCTCTAATCTATCTTTAAATTATTTATGCCTCTAAACCTCTGCCACCATTTCCTCATGCTTAACCTATGCTATCTCCCATATTACCTCATGCAAGATCTTCTGAGTACTCTACCTCCTCCAGCAGAACAAGGATTATGGCCTAGATGATATACCTCTTCAAGTCCTAAGGTTGTGTGCCTCTGAGCTAGTTCCAATCCTCACTTGTTTATTCTGCCTCTGTCTAAAAATTTGTCTTTTTCCTTCCTTTTAGAAGCATACCTTAGTGCAGCCCATCTCTTCTCACTTCTGCTATCTTTGAACTCTGTGAAACCATCTTCATTTCCTTCCTTCTCATCAATTTAGCAATGCTAGGTCTACTAGGTCTTTCCCCTATGACTCACCTCTGTTCTTCTCTCAGGGATTTTAGTAAAACCCTTGTTTTGGCCCTTGACATTTCTGAAGTAGACATTTCTGAAGCATTTCACAGGATATGGCACAAGTCTTTGCTTTCTAAATTTATTTCCTTTGGATTCTCTGCCTGCATCAGTAAATGATGATGATGATGATGCAATTTCTCCCTTTTATCCTGTCAACAGGTGTGTTCCTCTGGGTTCCATCCTATTGCCTAATCTCTCTCTCCATAAACAATAGTTTCTCGTCAACTTTAAACCCCATTCACTCCTAATCTAATGATTCCACTTTGCACACTCATCCACCCCCCCCCTCCCCCCAGTATAAAACTTGTCCTCTTTCTTGCACTGATAATATCTCCTCTCTCAATTTGGACCTCCGAAGTATCTGAGAATGAGGAAGCTGTAACCTGGTTAAATTCAATAGTACTAAAATGATAGTTCTCCTTATATTTTTTTTAAGTCACTTGTTTCCCTTAGTTCAGTTTCAAAACCACAGATCAACCTTGTGATGTAATAACAAACATATTGGTCATTACCATATCTACTCATGGAAACCACAAATAATAATCACAAAGGCTCCTTTCTAAAGGCTGGGGGTACTGTTTAGGTGCCATAATTATTTTTCCTATGTTCCCTTCAACTGAAGTACTGCTCAAAAATCCTGGGTGATTCTTCTGTCACTTTCCCATCAAAGAGAGTGGAATCAGAGGCCTTTCATCTTAATAATTCTCCAGTCACCACCTCTCTGCAACCACCCTTTCTGTCATCCACGATGTTGCTGCCCTTTCCCTTTTCCACACGTATTTTAACCTTTTGCTTTCATAAACTGGTTGTATTGTATGCTGTTGCCACTTTTAGTTCTTGTGTGGAGGCTGTCCTCACGAGGACTAACCAGTATAATAACTCCTTTCCTCGAACAGCAATTCTACAAACTGTAGAATTCTCATCATTCTCTTCTCTTTCCCTCTTCCTATAACCTCTCTGCCCTTTAAGAATCAGGTCAGAAAACACTTGTGGAGCTGATTCATTTCTTCTCATTTTTGTTTTTCAACAAAGATAACCTCCATTAGGAAATGTTTTACCCATTATTTACCAAAATAATGCAAGATTAAGTTCTTTATTTCCTCTTCCCTTGCAGGATGAAGTTCAAGAAGCTTATTCTCTCCTGAAGGACCTTGAGCCTACTGTTCCACAGGAATACATTCTTAAAGGAGTTGTTAACTCTGCTATAGGACAGGAAACTGGCTCTGTAAGTAACTAACAATGCTGCTCATGTCACTGCTACATAGGATTTCTATCATTATAAGTGACAAAAGATGATGAATATGCCATCCCATTTTACATTTAGTAGGTTGTGTTTGGGGTTATTGGTGAAAAGCCCATAGATTTTTACAAGCAATTTTAATTTGTGACATTGTATTTGGTAGTTCATCTTTTTTTTTTTTTTTTTGCATTCACCATGTTCATAAATGAAATAATAAAATATAAACTAATAATATTATCAGGTACTCTATATTTCTGGTCATGTATATATTCACATACACAATGCTTCTCCCACCTTAATGAGGTAGTGTCAGCTTCATCTGTACACATTCCATTCTCTTGCTATCATGTATAATGAACTGAAACCAGAGCCCACTGTCCATAGCTAGGGGCCCACAGACTATTCCATGACTTATCTTGAGCATTTCATATGCCCTGGTCAGCCCACAAACAGCATGTCACCCCAGTATTACTAACTAATCCAGTTCATTTTATCCCTGCACATCTCTTACCCTCCTGAAAGTTCAGGCCATATCCACCTCCCACTTCCTCCCTGCACTTTTAACAAATATTCTCAGAGTCGGTTTTTATATACTTATCCTCTCCATATGTCCAAACGAACGCAAAACACTGTGGTCAGTCATCCAGTCAGGCTTGCTAACAGCCATACATTTCTTTCCCACTGTCATTCCATACACAATCAACCTGCCTGACACCACCTACTGTCCTCCAGTGTTTCATTTCCATTTTTTGCATTCCAGTCTCATATCCACAACACTATTGTGACTCCTATACCTTCAAACACAATAAAAATGAGAGATGAAGCCTACTTGGATCAAAGCAGACAGAATTAAACTCTTAACCAAACTTCTTGACCAAAGCTGGAGTTTTTTAGTCTCTTTATAAGGATTAGTAATTATGGACACTCCATACTTCTCTCATAACTTTATCATCATCCACAAACATTGATCAGGTATTACTAAATCCCTCTAACACATCATATACATCAGCATGGAATAGCAGTGGCCAAGAGACTCATCCTGTATGACAATGAGTCTGGAAAGGCACCTTTGGTCTGTATCCTTTGTTGCCTTCCAGTTTGATCATTTTTAGCCAGGAGAAGAAGGTCCTTTCTTATACTAAACTGAAAATCCAGACATTTTACCAACTTCTATGAAGGACTGCTAAATACCTTCTGGCAATACAACATACCCACCTTTTTTTTGTGCTCACTCTGTCATAGACGCCAAGTTGATGTTATGCATGAGCTCTTTACGGGATAGTCACTGAATTGTTGATAATCTTTTATCTAAAATCCTTTTCCCAAGACACTTCTGCATTACTCATTGGGAAATTTCACCTAACTTATTGTTGAATTAGGTAGCATCTTATCAAGAAGAGATTTTTGCTGTTCTCAAGTTTGCTGTATAAGAGTGCCAAGTATTATCCATGATTACAGGTTGTACCACTTGAATCAAGCACCCTTGGGACCTGGCCATTACTGGACCACAGAAGATGCCAGAAAAAAGAAATTGACCCCTAAGTCATACACAGTAGATGATCCAATCTTATAGTACTCACATTAAGTCTTTACAGCGGTTCCTTTATCTAATTTTTTCAGTAACTCCACATTTTCAAGCATAAATATGATTTATATTTATACTAATTAGCAGTAGCACCATCTTCTGCATCTCTTGGATGACATCCTGAAGGGCTAAAATACAGCTAAATATAAGAAATTAACAGGACTGTTTATTAACTTGGCTACAGCATAAACAGATTTTGGCACCTTAGTGCTGCTAACAGCGCTCCCTTAGTGGCAGATCCACAAAGTTATAACTAATGGCGATGGATTCAAAACATGCTGGACTATGGGAGTTGCTGGACCACAGAGAACTGGCTTAGAAAGGTACAACCTGTACAAGTAAAACCTTTATTGTATTGCTGAGGGTGCCACTTAAATTTTGATATTTAAGTACTGTTGAATGGTTTCAGATAATTTAGAACTTTATATTATCAAATATGATAAATTTCACTGCCTTCAGTTAAGAAGACATAAATTCATTTTAATTCTTTACTGTTCCTCAGCGTGAAAATTTGAAGATTGCCCAGCAGTACTTCCAGCTGGTTGGTGGAAGTGCCTCAGAGTGTGACACCATTCCTGGGAGACAGTGTATGGCATCCTGCTTCTTTCTCCTAAAACAGTTTGATGATGTTCTTCTCTACCTAAACTCAATCAAATCCTACTTCTACAATGATGACACATTCAATTTTAACTATGCTCAGGTAAAGGGTGCTTTTGTCCTTTCGTTGTCTTTTCGTACTCATCATGTATTCATCTCTAGTCTTACTTTTGCATGACTGACACTAAAAAGGTTACTCTTATTTGCCTTTCTATACACATATAAAAGAACTTCATATATACAACATTTGTAAGGACTTAACATCAGTAATTCATAAAAAAGATTTTATACTCCTTCACATTAATCCATGCAGGTGCAGTTAGTAAATAATCTCGTTTGATTATGCAAACTCTTTACCATTTGTTTTGTTGTGCAACAATGCTGTATAATTGATACATTTTACAACCCAAGGACCCCTTTTATGGGGCTCCTGCAACTTCAAGGATACACACATATCAGTAGCAGGGAAATGATGGAATCCTTTAGAATAAGATGACTCTTACATTCCTTCACCCCCTGATGCTCCTCTTACTTATCCTATGCCTCTTCCTGTAATCTTCTTTTGGACTGTCCAAAAAGTACTTCTCTCTCTCTCGACACAAGCAAGGCTTATGGTCCAGATAGCATCCATCCTTGTGTACTAAAAGAGAGTGCCTCTGAACTTGCACCTGTGCTTGCTCATCTGTTCCGTTTCTGCTTAACAACCAAAACTTTTCCTTCTCCTTGAAAGAATGCATAGATACATCCCATTCCTAAAAAGGGTGACCTTTCTGACCTCTTTAACTACTGTCCTACCATTTCCAAAGTCTTTGAATCCCACTTCAACTCCCATATCCTTAAACACCAGGAAAATCTCAGTCTTCTCTCTGATCACCAGTATGGCTTCTATAAGGCAAGATCCACTGTTGATATTCTTTCCTATCTTACTAATGTCCTGTTATCATCCCTGAAAGATTCTGGCAAGTCATGTGTAGTTGCCCTTGACGTAGCCAAAGCTTTTGATGGGGTGTGGCGTTAGGGTCTCATCTCTAAGTTCCCCATTTTTGGCTTCCCTCCTCACTTTGCTTCTTCATATCTAGCTTTCTCTATGGCTGATCTATCTCTGTGGTTGTTGATGGACCCGCCTAACCCCTTTTCTCCATCAACAGCAGTGTCCCTCATGGTTCTGTCCTGTCCCCTACACTTTTTATCCTTTTTTTCAACGATTTCCTCTCCTCTACAAACAATCTGCATCTCGTCTTGACACAGCTTCCTTGGTAAACTCAGACTTGTACAGGATATCTCAGTGGGGTAGACAAAATCTTATTAAGGTTAATGTCTCCAGAACCCAGTCTCTACCAATCTCTATGAAAAAGTTCTCACAGCTCTTGTCTCTCCTTTGATGTTCTGTAATTCCACCTCTTGACCCAATGAACATACTTGGTATTACTGTAACATCCACTCTTTTTTGGAAACCTCACATCACAGGAATAGCTAGGTCTGCCTCTATGAAATTGGGTGTCCTGGTTAGATGTCTAAGCTTTTTTTCCTCTGAACAGTTGCTTTGTTTATACAAAGGATTGATTTGTCCTTGTATGGAGTACTGGTCTCACATCTGGGGTGGTTCTAGCTCAGCATCCTTACTTGACAAAGTTGAAAGTGGTACAACTTATAATCTATCCCAGGCTAACTTTCAAACTTGACCATCTTGCCGTATGCTGCAATGTTGGTTCACTTTCCCTCTTTTCTAGATATTACTTTGGTTTTTGCTCCCAATAGTTGGCTGCTTGTGTGCCTCCACCACTAGATGGACCATGCAATACTCTGCAAGCTGTTGCATTACATGATTACTGTGTGGCCATTGGCAACTCAAGGGTGGGCCATTTTGATAACTTCTTCTTTCCCTACCCCGTCGAAGCTTTGGAACTCTCTAACTTCTCAATGTCTTTCCCAATAACTATGACCTGGCACATCTTAAAAGAAAGGTTTTTCACATCCTCCAAAATTCGTAAATACTTTTCTTCTTCCATTTCATAAGTCTCTATATTTCAATTAAGGTTCAGCCTCGATGTGGACTTTTGGCTGCGACTGGAGCCTAAAAAAAAAAGTAAGTGTGATTTTGCCATGCCTATTTAGTCTGTTCACAGATGGGATGGTGAAGGAGATAAATGCAAGAGTCTTCAAGAGAGGGACAGGTCTACAGTCTGTTAGGACTCTACCATCACCATCACCCCCACCATCATTACCAACCACCATTGCCGTTACCAGCTGCCACCACCACTATCATTACAAACCACAGCCATCACTAACACCACCATCCTCATGGGGATGGGGTTTATGGGGTCATAGCATCAGGATCCCTGTGTGCACAGAGTCCTAGGGATGTATAATAATAATTGTCACAATATGATAATAATAATAGTATTATTATTATTATTATTATTATTATTATTACTACTACTACTACTACTACTACTACTACTACTACTAATAATAATAATAATAACAATAACAATAATAATAATAATAACAATAATTGCATATGCATCTATTTACAGCATTAGTACATATTATCCAGATGTATTTTTTCAACACCTGAACAGGCCAAAGCTGCTGTAGGAGACTATAAGGAGGCTGAAGAAGTATTCCTTCTTATACAGAATGAGAAGATCAAGAATGATTATGTGTTCTTATCATGGCTGGCCAGATGCTGTGAGTTTTGAGCATTTATCTTGTTAAAAAAGCTTCATAAAAGAGAATGTAGTCTTTAAAAGAATCAAAGTCTCTTTACTTAGACTGTGTGTTTTCTTGGAAATAATTAGATTAAGTCATATTGATGTGAATGAAGAAATGTAATATAAGTGTAGTGACTTTTATCAAAAATTTATTTGCTTAGAAAGCATAAATTGTCAATTAAGTAAGAAGTGAAAGTAACCATAACTCTTCTCAGACATCATGAACAGTAAGCCAAGGCTGGCCTGGGAGCTGTATCTCAAGATGGAGACGTCAGCAGAGGCCTTCAGTTTACTGCAATTGATTGCCAATGATTGCTACAAGATGGGTCAATTCTACTATGCAGCAAGAGCTTTTGATGTCTTGGAGAGATTAGACCCTAATCCTGAATACTGGGAAGGCAAGAGAGGTGCTTGCGTGGGCATGTTCCAAATGATAATTGCTGGCAAAGAACCAAAGTAAGTCTGTGAAGTCAGGAATCATATGCCCCCTTTTTTTTTATTCATGCTCACAAGGATAACAGGCCACAGAATTGTTAAATTTTGGAAAAGCAATGTACTTTTGACACTAAATTTGACTAGTGTAATGGCATTCAGTTGTATGTACTATTACCCATCATATAAAATGGATGTACACATGACAGCTAGAGAGCGAGTGTGAACAAATG
This sequence comes from Panulirus versicolor, assembly GCA_032361705.1. Classification (NCBI taxonomy): domain Eukaryota; kingdom Metazoa; phylum Arthropoda; class Malacostraca; order Decapoda; family Palinuridae; genus Panulirus; species Panulirus versicolor. The sequence goes on along the minus strand of JAUUDZ010311952.1, from coordinate 818 downwards.
TGGCCTTTTTTTGTCTTTTCCTGGCGCTACTTTGCTGGAGGGGTAGGGGGAGCTATTTCAAGTGTGGTGGGGTGGCGATGGGAATGGATGAAGGCAGCAAGTGTGAATGTATACATGTGTATATATGCATGTCTGTGTATGTATATGTATGTATACGGCAAAATGTATATGTGCATGTATGGGTGTTTATATATATACATGTGTATGTGGGTGGGTTGGGCCATTCCTCGTCTGTTTCCTTGCGCTACCTCACTGACGCGGGAGACAGCAATTAAGTATAATGATAAATAAAATCAATATAAAGTGGATGTAAAACTGACATGATCTGACAAACAAAATACACATGATAGGGTGAGAAGTCCAATTATAACCTCAATACAGTATGTGTATCATTTTCATCTGTGTTTACATCCTCAGTACAAGGTGGTTTGTTGAAAAGGCTATATCCTTTGACATCTGATGGCTGTTATAGCTTGGTACTGCTGATGTCATCACTTGAAAAAAATTAAAAGCACACATTTCATTAAGATATATATATATTTTTTTTCATACATATTCACAATTTCCCATGTTAGCGAGGTAGCGCCAAGAACAAAGGACTGAGCCTTAGAGAGAATGTCCTCACTTGGCCCTTTTCTCTGTTCCTTCTTTTGGAAAACTTAAAAAATGGGAGAGGAGGATTTCCAGCCAAGCACTCCCTCTCCTTTCAGTCGCCCTCTACAACATGCAGGGAATATATGGGAAGCGTCTGGGGTAAACCATGGAAAGTTTTGTGGGGCCTGGATGTGGAAAGGGAGCTGTGGTTTTGGTGCATTACA
>JAUUDZ010311841.1:0-16346 GCA_032361705.1 Panulirus versicolor | reverse complement strand
ATATACCACAAATTGGCGAAACCCGACTTCGTGAAGTCTTAGCACCTCTCCTCAGATTACCGCTCACCCTCGTTCGTCAGCACAACCTCCATCTGTCAAGTGACTAACTCACTTCTTTGGACGGAAACATGGACTTTAGAGAAGGAGAAATGAAATAACCTTATATGTATAATGAGCTTTATTCGGAACAATTCATGATAATGATTTTTTTTTTTGTTCAACGGAGTAGAATAAATTGTCGTGTAACAAATATTTACAACTGACCATATATATGTACACATGCCCAAAGCGCGCGTTAGAAAATGTCAACACATGGGGATACATTTGAAGGTAAAACACAGAAAATGAACTATAGACAATAATGATGAGGGGATAATCCCACTTAACTAGCACTTTTAGTAAAATATAATAGTAACAAATAGCCTAGTTGCACGTGTTAGAAAAAATAGTATCAACTGTTGCATATCATTAAATTCTAGTCTGGCAAAAGAAACATTTATTCCATCATACTACTTCGGGAAACACATACACTGACCAGAGGCTAATCAGTTCAATATAAGTTTTAACTCAAGGGTTGAGAGAAAGATGGAGAATGGTGGAATGGAGGGATGGAAAGTTTTGGTAAATTCACTCAACAAATTGGATAATATAAAGATCGAAGTTCCAAGAGAAAATATGGAGGAATATCAATAATGATAATAATAATCATAATTATGATTATAATTATAATAATAATAATAATTGGTTAAACGAAATCGTCAACAGAAACACGAGCATCGCAAACTATGTCTATAACGACTGCCAGTTATGGATTTTCTTGGTCGGTGATGACCAAAGTTGTCGTACCTGGCTAGGATATAGGTACTGACATCGTGAGGATTCATGTTCAGCCCTAAGGGGGGGGGGGGGGGGAATGCAAATTTACGTTTGTTGTGAGTGGATTTAAGATTTGTAAATGGGACAGTTAGATAACCGATTTCAGGCTACTGCCTGGTATTACAGACTTGTGTATGTGTTCTATGTGTGTGACTTAGAAAGTTTTACAAAAGTGATGCACCGTGTCTTAACCTTGTATATACGTATCATGTCTTTACTGCTATTTATGTAGGCACACACACATACACCCTAGCTTATGCCAAGTACCCATTTTATCGACCAGCCCCAAGGGGTGGATGAACAGCTTGGTGGACTGTGAACCGGCTGCCATGACAAGGATTCGAACCAATGTGGATTTGATCCCAGGCGGCCCGTACATGTGTGATGGTCGTAACGCTAACCTCTACACCACGGAGATGTGTGATGTGTGTGTGTGTGTGTGTGTGACGACCAAGAATTCTGTAGGAGTAAACGGGTTTCTTTATCCTCACTCTGGTGGTCTCCCGCGTCGTAAACCGTCATTGAAAAGGATAATTTGCGATGTGCATCTTCCACTGAAAAAGGAATTCAAACCGATTTTTTTCTTGATTAAGCCGTTCTTAGCCTATCAACGCCTCTGCGGTTAGAAATCAACTGATAAATAAAACCTACTTCATAGCCTAGAAACTAGAGTTAGTTTAGGTAAAAGCCCCTGTAAAAGTATGAAAATGTTCCACAGCAGCGTGGACACCAAGGATGCGCTAAGTCCACACTCACAGTCAACACCAAGTCCCTGGTAGGCGGAACCGCGAGGATCGTGTACGAATCCCAGTATGACACACGAAGCTTGTGACGCTCATTAACAAGTGCTGGATTTGACCGAAATTTGACGGAGTGTTCGTGTGCGACTGATTTTTGACATTTGACTGCAACTTGTCAGCAAAGGAACACTTATGACAACACAAACAAAATATTGATTGTTTTACATTTTCATACTCATCTTGTTTGGTATCGACTATGCGATTCCTCATCGAACCTGCAAATACGAACACGAAGCCTAGATACTTTTTTTTGTGATGTAAAAATACGTGAACATGGGGAAATTTGTAAAAAGTGCACACAAGGTTAACAAGAAAGATATTCCTTCCGAAAAATGGAAGCTTGACAATGCTGCAATCAGACTATCCACATTCCTTATATACAGAAGGTTTATGCAGGAATGGACTGCGTTCTGATCCACCAGGCCTGTCCGCCAACACCACTCTTATCACCGCTGTGTGGGGACAGGTGCCTGCTGTGGCCGCTCGCCTGCCAACACCGCTCTCCACGTCATCATAAACGCAACGTGGGTTGAGTGGGCAGGATACTTTTCTGGTTTCCTATAGCATTAGTGTTACCTGTCGTTACTTAACATCTCAAAATGATTTACTTAAACGAGATCGTCCTGTATTGCTGGACAATATATTGTATATATATATTCATATATTCAAAATAGAATAATGATTAAAACAAACGAATTACTCCTACCATAATATTGTACATTAAAAAGAGATTATAACTATTTCATTAATCTGTGTACAAAGAACTTCAAGGAGTCTGGCAGTTTTTAAGTCTATGAAGGTTTTTCAGGTTTGTTTACTGCAACGCTCCTACCTCAGACGGAAGTAACCCAGGTGAGCCAAATCGAATTCATGCTTAGAGCTGCGAGACACCGAGCTGGGGTTTAGGATTGTTACACCAAACTGCACCTGTGTTACAGGTAAGAGACGCGAGCATTGACGTTCCTCGCGTCTTGTCTCGTAGTTGACCCAACGTAGAACGGAGTGAAAATTATACGTAATGAAGATTTTGACGTAGATGTAGTTGAAAATGATCTTTAAAGGACGTAAAACCAGCTTTCGTAAATCCTGAAGCCAGATAAGAATATGTGCTGATCCACTAATGACTTAAGATGAAACGTGAATTATCCGTAAAATGTAAACTAAGCTAACTTGGTGTCTGTGCTAGGCTTACTTTCATTTTATTTTGTAACGAAAATCGCCTAACGCTACCGTAAATCTGTCGTGGTGCTTTATTCTACTCATTACCTCGTCAAAATATTTACCTAATACTGGAGCAATTGCTACACAGACGTTTGTAAAGTTATTGCTATCCTGACAAACAAACAGTAACTGGCACCATCAAATCTTGGCTCTCTTGGCTGCCATCTTAACTTATATAACAAAATTTTCTGTTTTTACTTCGAAAGGGTTCTGTATCACTGTCCTGGCTAGTCCAGCCGAGTAACTATACACACGGGAATAAGATAAAACTGTCGCCTGCATAGCAAACAAAGCATTACCCTCTTATTTATCCTCATGACATCTATATTGTGGTATGTATAATTCATAAATGATTTATATCTTAATACTGAAAATAGAAAATGATAAAACCCGAACACGAGTGTGAGAGGAAGGTACAGTCGTGCTACCTGCCTTGCGACTAGTTGGTCAGGCAATAAGAAGTTGCTGAACTTGTTGAAAGAAAAAAAGAAAAAATATGATAACAAGATCTAGCAAAGTAATCCTACTGCCGTGGTTTTGATTATCTAGTCGTATGTGTCGCCGTTATTTTAATGTCATTTGATTCTGAACAGCTGGATGCACTCTTTCCCCTGTGAAAGTAGCGGCAATCTAGGTTATCATACGAAAGTGTATTATATGTATATATACGAGCCAATTACCTTCCCAAACATTGTTGATAAATTTTTTGAAACAGATCCTCCTGAAGAATATTGGTTCAATGGTTCTGCCGCTACTTACGTGACGGGGGGAAGGGGAGAAAGTACATATCTCTAGAGGCAGTTAGATATGGTATTAACAATAAGCACGAACTTACCTCTCACCCCAAAGCACTTAATATATTTGTAATGTCAGGAGAAAGTCTACTATCACTCACCACACAAGATCCAGGATAGTATTAATACAAAGGGGCCACCGAGCTCAAACGATATCTAGTTATTTTCTCTAAATATAAGCACCCTTTTTTATATTTTCTGACATGGCCAAATGAAACAGAGGGACTTACTAGCTGACATAACACCTAGGAAGACTAGAGTGAACAACGGGTCTTTACCTACCACGGTCTCATAATGAATCAGGACGACTGCGGTCATTTTTTTTTTTTATCATTTTTTTTTGCCGAAGTTATAACTCAAGGGAAGACACGGGTGGCGTGGGGGCACACCGCGTTGAATATGATCTCAACATTATCTTAGACGCTTGACTGGCTCCTACGCAGCCCACCGCCAGCGTACATTTTTACAGATGTGTTGTTCAACCACTTAATGGTGGGGTTTGAGCTCACACTTGAGGACCATTCACCTTGATTCAAATAATAACTTTAGGTATCGTCCTTCTGTCCTCAAACACCTACGAAAGCTCTATGATTCAATGCTTTTACTTTTTTTTTTCTTTAAAGTGATGTTATATTTTCAAGTTGCTACAATTTACCTATCTAGAAGCTTAGGAATTCTACATTCAATTATTGCCTAAAGGAATCAAAATCCTAGGGTAAATCTTCACAAGGAATGTGGTAATGTAAAATGAACGATTACGTAAGTCGCAATCACTGATAGTGTGGGTCCACCTACAGCTAGGAGCTACCTCAGTATAGCAGAAAGCTTAAATACCCTGAATTCTAACTTCCTATCATAGAATATTGCTGAAAACGATGCGAGTTAGTGGAACAATGACATTTTTTTTTTCTTTGAGGCTATACGACGTTTTGGCTTCAAGGGAAACGCCATAACTCACCGTCACTCGTAATACACACCAGCAATACACTAGACCAGCTTCGTTTGATCAAAAATCGCGTTTTCTTTAACCGTACACAAATCACGAGCTGGGCTTTCTTCTGAGGTATTAGCTTAAAATGCTGCTGTAAATATAATGTGCCAACACTACTTGCAGCAGTACCTTCCAGAAACATTGTCTGATCGTAGATTTATTCAGCTGCCATAGCAGCAGAAGCTCGTACGGGGAACATATAAGCAATCTAATGTCGTCAGCTTGCGACTCAGTGCGAGGGTATCGGAGTTTTCTTTCCGCAGTAAAACGCTATCTGCTCATCTTCGCCTTTGGCATCGATATCACGCCTCAGCCGCCATTGCAGCCGCTTACGGTGTTACCAGTTCTTGTGCACCATTACCTCCCTTAGAAACTCCTCCTGTGGACCGTTCGAACCTTGCCTAGTAGTGTTACCAGTCCATATCCATTATCAGAGCCTTCTGCAATTTGTCAGTTTATGTGGCGATGACACGAGTACACTTGGCAATGTGTCAAGGGGAAGACAGAACGTAACGTCAAGGCATACAGCTGGAGTGAGTCTTGCTAGAGGGGTCCAGGGGGTGTGCTCAACCGGGAAATTTGGTAGCAAAGACATGAAATGGACACAGTGTCTGCAGCAGATCGAGTAAAAGCTAAAACTCCATTAATATTATAGATTTCATTCCAGTTTTATTTTTTGTACAAATAAGACAATAAAAAATCTTAAGCATAGTGTTTGATTTGTTGCGAATATCCAATCAGCGTAGGTAGAAGGACGTTGCAACAGTCGCCCGTATCAACTATAAGCAATCACTAACAGTAGTATAAGAGGCACCAAGATGTACACTTGTATCCGTCTTTTCAAGTGTTTCATCTTTAACTTCAAACTATTTTGAATTATTTTAAAGCAGAATGAATAGTCCGACGTTGGTATCCAGATCCTCGTGTAAGTAGGTAGCTTGAGTTGGTAGCCAGTATCCTGGTGCAAGAAGGTAGCGCGAGATGGTCCTGGTGAAATTAAGTAGCGTAAGTTGGTGTCCAGATTTTGGTGAAAAGACATAGGTAGCGCGAGTTGGTAGGCAGGTCCTGGTGAAATTAAGTAGCTTGAGTTGGTTGACGGATTCTGGTGAAAGGAAATAGGTAACGCGAGTTGGTAGCCATGTCCTGCTCAAATTAGGTAGAGCAGCCGAGTTTGCTGGGATGTAAAAAGACTCAGTACCACTACGACCAACCACCAGCGTTATGCCATGGAGAGATGTAGCTTTCCCCTCGAAGCCGAGTAAATACAAGAGGTTCTTTCGAAGTCGCAGAACCTTGATCCTCAAGTCTTAGGATCAGCGCGGAGAGAATGCAGGTCAGCAATTATTATCTTTCTTTCTTTGCGATAAACTGCTCACCTGTTTTGGGGAAATGATGAGCGTCGTTGTTTAAACTGGTAGTCGTATAAGTAAGTAGGAATGAAGAAATATGAAAAAAAAAAAATAAATGGTGAGGCTGGCGTGGTCTAGTACAGAAAAACCTGGGTAATTTATATATGAGCCTTGACGTCAGCTGTACTTGGTGCGTTGGCTGGTGAGAGATGAAGCAAGAGCTAGAAGGATGAGAGAGACAAAAGAGGCAGAGAAGGAGAGACGACTTCAGAATATTCGTTACATACCCGACTCTTGAGGTCCCGTCTTCACCTATTAACTCCCGAGATATTGCTGCGAATTTGTATAACAATGATCATGTAACACACAAACACAAACCTTCATTACATACACACTATTCTTGTGAGCGAGCCTCTTTAACACATATAGAGAGATTATCACTTAATATCTGATTACATATAGTTTGTTATTAAAAGAGATTTTTCGTGATAATACAAAGAGGAAATTAAGAAATGCCTAAACCATTTTAGAGTACTTACAGAATCCTTGAAAGAATTTTATAGCGAAACATTCAAATATATTTATATATGTATATATCTTTTTACAATTGGTTTCTTAACGTAAGCATAAGATAAGAATTCTTACGCTCACTTTAGATTTATGATATCTTAACATTTGAGCCCCTGGAAGCAAGCATAACAAAACGATATTGTGCTTACAGTAAAGCCTCGTCAACACTACAGTACTGGCAACGCTTCAGTAGGCGCAACATTAACGCCTGGGGCCACACCCGAGGTTCTTGGGGGTGAGGGGCCGGGAACGAGCATAAGTTACCACTGATGCTCGCACCGTCTTGAGGTATGGCGATATATGGTACTTCCACTCACTAGATTCACTAGTTTCCTAAGTTTCAGTATCAGAGGTTCGAGTCACTCTTACCAAACATCCCATGCACTATTGCTCTTTGTTTAGGACACATTTTATTTTTTTTTTTAAAAAGAAAACCCCTGCCCCATTATGCAGCGACCAGTTGTCGCTACAGTTGTGGTAATACTGAAACTGTATTGATAGTGTATCAGCGTTCGACACTTCGAATTTTCCGGCTTTTCGAAACAGTTTTAAGCATCTGTGTATCATGCACGTTCAGTGGAACATCACCGTCACTCATGTAGTCGAGTGTTTAGCTCACTTAAGTTTATAAAGGTCCACAGGGCTCACAGGCTTTACCAGCGATGCACTTTCTTTTCTCGTAGGCGTGAGGAATACGCGGTGCATGGCGTCAACTCAGACACATTAGGAATGTAATGATTTTCCTGTGGTTGAAACGGAGGAAGGACTCGTTTATCAAGATCTTACTGTGGGAAAACCCGGTAGTGTTTTTTTATTCTAGTTCCTCCTTGATATTGCTCCTTCGTCTTTTCTTGAGATATCCTGGGTGTTCTCGACTCTCCTCGTCCTTCTTCAGGCGGTTCCTCCTCGTTCAGAAGCTCCCCTGAAGCTTCTTGCGGGAACTACAGCCCCTCGAACACCTTCAGGGACTCTGTGATCACCTCATCCTGCAAACAGAAGAGTAATTAGTAAGAGAACACTATAATGATATCTTTTAATGATACATATGTAGCTAATTATAAGGCTGAACTTCTTCGTTCGTCCAAAAATCAAATCTGTTTTCTGAGTATAGTAATCGCCAAGGTGATAGTAATCGACATACTTTCAGAGCTATCGAGACCAGTATTTGATGTGTTTTCACTTCACTGACCCTCAGAGGCGAAATCCTGGGAATACAGGAAATATAGTCAAATGACCTGCCATGAATAATAGCTACTAAGCATATAAAAGGCGACCTACGAGTTTCACACAATAGATCCCTTAAACACCAATAGATTCGAATAATCCAGAGAATTTCTACACAGCCTGAGCCCAACCTTCCATTAAAAAGTAATTGAAATGGATAACATAAATTTGATATGCATGACACTTACAATGAGATGTGGGGGAAATTACCTCTTGGCGGTCAAATTCAACCAGGCTACTGCTTCCCACTGTTGAGATGCTGCACAGGTCCGACTTGAGAGAGGAAATATGTGCAGAACCAATGAGAGAACGAGTACTAGAATGAGGAAGGAACAGAAAATGAGCTAAATCATATAAAGTGGAATTATCAGCGAAAGAGAGAAGGAGAAGAGGAGGTAAGACAGAACCCTTGGGAACTCTACCGTTGAAAAGGTTAAGTGGGGAAAGGAGCACTATCTACGACTACATCAATAGATCTGCCCGAAAGAAAGGTATATATATCAGGAAACAGAGAGAAGCAGAAAAACCAAAGGATGGAAAGCAAAGACTTATTCCAAACTCTGTCTGAGGTCATGACGAAAGATTAACCAGAATTCCTGAGAGAGAGAGAGAGACCAGAGGGAGTAACATAGGAGAGAACTCCAGTAGGTCGAGCATTGTGGAATCTATAATGTCGATCTGAAATAGGGGAATGGCATTCTCAGTGTTTGTAAATGTGAAAGTTAAGGAGAGTTTCAAAGAGTGGGCTGACAGAATGGTTAGAGATGTCTCCTTTCTTAGGGATGGGGTGCACCAAAACCTATAACATATGTCAAAATGAAGGAGGAAAGGGTGCGCTACAGAAGTTATTGGTGATGTTTTAGATTAAGGACTAATTAGCTTTGCAAGTACAAAAAATAAAGCAGCATTCTTTCTATTTATGAAAGTGTGTCGATTACAAAGATCATCTTTTCAGCGACTAGTGGCAGAAACGAAAATCAGGGTGGGATTCAGGGGAGGGGAAGAGTTTCGTCTCTCAGTGCGTTTTTCCCTGAAGCGATCAGGCATCGAAGCAGAAGAGATCAAACCATGAATGGGGGGAGAAAGATCAGGTAGTAGAAGTGATGTAAGGCCACATCCCTGCCCAGACAGTCTTCGCTATAGGGTCAGCACAGCATTTGAAGCAGTGCCTGTTTCAGGGAAAGGCAGTGAAAAGCTGTTCAGGAATGATCACTGAGCACTCTGAAAAAGTCAAGAGTTACCATCTTAAGGTGGGGTGGGGAGGGGGATAGAAGGTGTGTGTGTCCAGTTAGAACAGATAAGCGTGATTATGGTCGAAGGAACCTAAGGAAGCAGAAATACTGTATGTATTTTGAGAGGGTTTAAGAGGTAAGACAGAGGTCGAGTGTATTGGACGTGTGGTTCTAAAGATCGGGAACTCGTGTTGGCTATCATGTTATTTATTTCAGATTGTTAAGGAGGGAAAAAGACAGTCTCGACTTCAACGGGAGACTCCCGGTTGGAGGCTAATCAGTCTTTATGCTCTTCATGGAAATGATTTCTGTGCATAGGTATGAAGTGCAATGCGTTGTAGCACGAAGTCAAATAGCCAAAGAGCTGTACTTAGTTGGAACAGCTCGAGGGTGTGGCGTGGAATATATGAAATGCAAAGGCAAAATTATAGAGGATAGAGATACTGTGAGCCAAATGGCTTCAGATTAGAGAAACTCAAGATCTACGTGGAAGAAACGATGGTAGAGCCTGTAGTTGTAGGTCTGATAGTGTAGAGGAGAGGCAGCCTTGGACGGCTGGGTTGGTGTGAGACCTTGATGTGTGACACGAGCGGTTATGGTGCTTCACTCCCACCCCTCCTACAACTCTCTCCCTTGCCACCATTTCTGTCCGTCTCCTTCACCTCTCCCTATCCCTCCGCCCTCTCCTTTATCATCCAGCACGTCCCTCGTCCTTATCGCTGTTCCTCACCAACCCTTTCACCCCTCTATCTAAAAATCCCCTCCATCCCTCGCTTCTGCTAATCTATTTCACCCTCACTGCCCTTTCCAGTCTAAAACCTTCACTTTCTCGTAATTCGTTCATCCTCAGCGTGTTATCATCAGTGTGTTGTCGGAAAGTTCTTTGGATATAAACACAAGAATCAAGCCTCTAATATCTTGAGAATATATGGTTCGACACAAGCTCACGAACTCTGTAATTTTTACCCGATTTCTTTCGGCTAAATATCCATGGGATCCGGTCAATGTTGCACACAGAGTTTAAACGTGAAACTTTTGTTTCTAATAAACGTGGTAGCAGACCGTAGCTGTCGCATTAATTTTCTTGAGATCCTGGAGGCCGGAACTTATGGTTAAATGGTTTCTATCCCAAGGGCAAGAGGATTCGCTGGTAGCTACACTGGATCAAGTAGTTTCCTAGATCATTCCCCTAAGCAGGGTGACAAAACCATATGATAGTACGGCCTTTGACCTGACCCTTAAGCGTCATTTTAAGGGCGAAGACTTCATACTCCAGCGCCATGCAGCTGTATTCAAGAGGTTGAACCAAGATGTGACTACAGTCTCATTCGAAGTTGTCCTTTGAGGAACTGTGGCAAACTCTCTCCCAGCTTTTGTATCACACCATAAACTGAGTCACAGTCTGCTAAACTGACGATTCCAAATCAGGTAAAAGAATGAAAAGGAATAAATGCGACGGTGAGCCACAGCGACGTACCTATACCAGAATGTAGATGATTTTTCTTAAGGTTGATGCCAATGTCAATGATGTAAAGCAATACACGTCCGCGATAGCCTATGTCATTTGCATAGCAGCTGGTATACCGTATAGGGTAGAGGTGTGCGAGGTGGAGAGCTGCCGGGACTTTCCGTCATTCACTGGTGTTAACCTTGTCTCACAACTTGGCCGCGACTGATGATATTTCAATCGTTAGTGTCTCCACCATGGTAGTTTTAATCAACCACGACATTACTCTAAAAACATTTATTTGATCCGTGCAACAGCAAGGCTTATATGGCCATTGTAATTTAGTAGCCTGAGGCTTGTCTGGCCATTGTGACTTGTAGCCTAGGGCTTGTCTAGCCGTTGTAACTGTTGTGGGTTTGTCTAGTCGTTGTAACTGTTGTGAAGTCTTGAAAACTGGTCTGACTCACACACGTGGAAGGAATTTCCTCTTCCTCCCTCTTAAGGAATGAAGCCATTGGTATAAGAGAAAACGAAGAAAACAGTGGCCAAGGAGGTTATGTAATATGGGTGTCCACAGCAAGTGAGGAATGAGTAGGAGGAGCAAGACATGATAAACACTTCAGGCCAGCAGCGACGATTGTTAACGAGCGGAAAGTCTCAGGATGGGGGAGGAGGAGATGTCGGAGACAATAACGTTAGTTGGAGGACGCCAACCACGAGGAGAAACCTGTTCCTTGAGGCATTAGCCATGCTCGTCCAGGCAGCACGATAAAGCCTTTTGACGAGCACCAGGCCAGTTACGTCTCCCTGTAAAATATTCATTCATCAGGTTCATCACACTGACACAGTCTGGTCTTGCGCTGCAATGAACACCAGTCAGTGTGTCTCCTTCATCATTCTGGTAGTCAAAAGAGGGTATTTGTGTTACGTCCACGTTGATTCTACCGACAAAACTCTGATTACTATTCTTCGTAATGCCCAGGGTTGTCAAGTTGCCACTGAAGCATTCAGTTGGGTGGGAGGGAGGGCGTATCCTGTATTGACAGGTCGGTCAATTTTGAATAGCGAGAAAAAAATATTTCTTCTTTACATCAGATTCTGAAAGATATATTGACAGGCGTTAGCAATTTACGTTCATACACATGAACATATTCTCGAATCACGGAAAAGTCTTCATGAAATAAAAACCACGAAAGAGGCAAAGAGGGTAGAGGGTAGACGAGGCCATTTAAAGTTGAGGACCCGTGCTGGCTAATCTATAGCAACAGTAACAGCTACAACAAGGAAACAAAATGTCTACCGTCTCTTTGTCTACTTCCTGTTGTTCTGAGACCAGGAAAAAATTAACCAGAGACAGGAAGGTGGTAACGTGAAGCGCGCGTTCATCTCTCCTTTTCTGTGTGCACTTGTTTTGCTCCGCGTCAGACCAGGCTGGTAATTACTCGTGAGGGAGCTTCCTGGGTTCACTGGGTTTCATCTCCAGTGGACATTAGAAATGTTAGGCGTGTCAAGCGTGGTTGTGCGCACGAGCACGATAGATATTTGGCGTCGCTGTACGCTCGATCACGATAGATATCAGGCATGGCTGTACGCTCGAGCAAGATAGATATCAGGCGTGGCTGTACGCATGAGCACGGTAGATATCAGGCGTGGCTGTACGCACGAGCACGATGGATGTCAGGTGTGGTGTACGCACGAGCACGATAGATATCAGGCATGGCTGTACGCTCGAGCACGATAGATATCAGGCATGGCTGTACGCATAAGCACGGTAGATATCAGGGGTGGCTGTACGCACGAGCACGATGGATGTCAGGTGTGGTGGACGCACGAGGACGATAGATATTAGGCGTGGCTGTACGCACGAACTCGGTAGATGTAAGGCGTGGCTGTACGCACAGCTGTACGCACAAACACGATGGTCTTTGAACTAAGTCGGGACAGGAAGGCTTTTAAAGTACGAATAGGTCATGATTCCTATAAACAAGACCACAAATATGTCTGTTACCCTTAGAGTCATTTCTATTTACAAAGAGGTCACCTGAGTGGAGGATAGACTCACAGGTGATTCATAAGAACCATCACCTCAGTTCATTGTGATGGACAAAGTCTACCCTCCCACGGAGGCGGTTCATAGCTAGTGACGTAATGCTAAGGAGGTGTCGTCAGAAGGAAGTCAAGTCTTCAATCATCCTTCTGCTGTCGAACACAAAGCACCCTCCCACCCACACGATCAATAGAGGTGTCCAAAGCATCCTCTGTCATAGCTGTGACATCATCTTCTACTTTGTTTCTCGTAAAATAATCAGTCATAATGTCCGCTTAAGTTATCGCTGGATGTGTATTTACGATCATGAACCCGCTAATGCAAATGTGTCCCACTTCAGTTCACAAAAAGTGTCCCATTCTCCTGGGGACTTGTGTATGTGCCGCTCATCCACTCATGTAACCAGCCACAGTGAGTATAAATTCTTATCTACAGCTCCGTCTGGTCGTTTGATCGTTCAGGACCTCTGTGAGGTAGTTACCTCCCTTGCCCGCAGAGAACTGACAGTCTCATGATACGGGAGTGTGGCAACTTACCCACGGCGGTGTTTGGCCTTATTTTGCGCTGCGTTCTACCAAAATTCTTTCTCTTAACATTCTGCGGAATTTAATGATAAAGATTTAGAGGAAAAATTCACTGTAAACGTTTTGGGGTCAAAGTGAAAGCGAGGAAGGTTGTGACAGCAGTTAAATAATCCAAGAGTCTCCAGTGGATAACTATCATGACGAAAGGTAAGTCGTTTCTTAATGTCGTATGTTATGGAGAGTACACCACTGGTGCTATTGTGTTCTGTACATTCGTCAGTGAAAGAGGCAGAGAGGAGGAGTGTGTAGGGAAGAGAGCGGAGGAGCGCTTAGAAAAGAGACAGGAAGAGTGTGTAGGGAAGAGGGAGGAGGAGTGTGTAGGGAAGAGGGAGGAGGAGTGTGTAGGGAAGAGGGAGGAGGAGTGTGTAGGGAAGAGGTAGGAGGAGTGTGTTGGTAAGAGAGAAGAAGAGTGTGTCGGGAAGAGAGAGGAGGAGTGTATAGGGAAAAGAGAGGAGTGTGTAAGGACGAGAGAGAGAGAGAGAGAGGAGGAGGATGTTAGGGATGTCAGAGAAACAGAAGGTTGTGAAGGAGGATTGTCAACCGGTAGTTGTTAACAGTAGGGAAATAAATAGATGGAAGACGAGAGAGAAGTCGCTGAATAAGGGCTAATAAATTCAAGGTCAGAAAATGGTTTGAAATTCATATGAGATTCTCAAGGAAGTAGAGGCTAGGAGTCACTGTTTTTGCTGCTGAGTCTTCATGTAGATAGCGGGAGATAGGGTGCACGAAATCTCATGGTCATTGTGATTTGTGAATCAGAAATAAAAGGTTACAAACTCGCTACAATGGATGGAGTTCTTAGCGGTCACTGTTCCCTTGCATAATTTGAAGTTTGTGACAAATGTTGTGTGTCTTCATTGTACACACAGTTAACTTCGGGGCGGATCAATCCTCTGGGAAGTTATGGGAATGAAGTCATTTTGCCCGGGGTCAAGTAAGCGTTCGAAAAGTAAAACTGTGGCGTCAGAACTTAAAGTACGTTACTGTTATTCAAAGCGATGGCTATTTAAGAAATCCAGCCAACTGTCTGATGATAGCAGATGTTATCCCAACTTGAACTGTTAACATATATAAAAACCGTGTAGTAGATGTATTTTTTTGTTTTGTTTTGTTTTAGATCTGTTTTGTGGATTATTCGTTTAAGCAGATGTCATTTGTTCTGTGTTGTGCAATTGTTTTTTCTAGTTACGTCTTGTGCAGTAATCTTGTTTAATACTTTATGAAAGAGTCATTATGTTTAGTTGTTGTGTGCAGTAACATCATCATGTTATGTGCATTAAAGTATCACTAGTAATTGTTTTGTGTAATAAACTGGCCTCATAGTTATTACTGGATTATACTAAAACTTCGCAGATTTGTTGCATATATATTGAAGATTTACATGTTACATTCTGGTGGTTATAAACGATTTTTTACAACAAAGTATTAAGTGTTGAATTTGGTCCTTTCCTCCAGCTGTATTACGAAATAGATTGACTAGCATGTGTAATCAGCTCCCCCCCTTGGCTAGCTGTTCGTAGATTAAGTGGAAAACATCGATGATTCTGAAATGCATCAGCTTCATACAGCAGTTTGCAGTAACATAGCATTCACTCGCTGCCAATCCCGTGAGCGTTGGATTCATTCGAGACTCTCTGGACAAGCCAAAGTCTCTCAGTGCTCCAGCTGAGATGGGTCGGAGACTTCTGGGTGTACCACGTGACTTTAGAAGACTGTACTTCAACGAGATGTGTTACTGTGTGTTTATCTCCTCCTCATTTCAGTCTCCTTCCTTCCCTCCTTCCATTTTGTTACGTTTTTCTTGTCTTCTTGTTTTTCTTTTCATTAACTTCTCATATTCTTTCATTTTTTCTTCTCTTTTTCATCTTTCTTTTTTATATTCTTTCGACTCTCCTTTTCACCTAGTCAGATTTTTCCTCCATTCCCACTTCTTACTCCATCCTCACCTTCTGCTCCTCCTTCCTTCACTGTTCTTCACTTCTTTTCCCATCTTCCCTCCTTTTACATTCATTTTTCCCCCTTTTTCTGTTTGGTGTTCTCACCTGGTCCTTCAATTTTAACTCTTCCCTTTCTACTTTTTTGTTGTATCTATCTTCCCTCCCTCATTCCTTTCACTTTTTATTCTCATCTACCCCTTTCCTTTTACAACTTAATCTCGCTTTCTCTTACTTCTTCCTTTTCTACATCTTTCTCGTTCTGGATCTTCTTCTACTCTTCGTCTTCCTCCCTTTTTCCATCATCATCATCATCGTCTTCTCTCTCCTGTTCCTCCACTTATCTTTTTGTCCTAATCGTAGTTTTCCTCTTCTTTTAACTGCGTTTATCACCCTTCTCCCCATTCCTCCCTTTCCTCCTCTTCATTCTTTGCCATAGTTACTCCTTCGTATCTCTGACGATCCTGCACGCAAAGGGGTTTTCCCCAAAAGCCTTCAGATGAAACACCCTCGAGATATATTGTCCCAGAGGATGCAGGAGGTTACATTAGAAGCCTTTGAATGAAACACCGAGGCCTTTGAATGAAGCGCCAGCGGAATATGGATCATAATGATTCAAAGATTTCCTTGGATTTTTTTTTTTTTTTTTTTTTTGAATGATACGCCGTCGCGGTATTGATCATAAGGATTCACAGGTCTCCCGCGAACCCTTTTAACAAAAACCAGTGAGGAATTGACACAAAAGATCACGTAGCATTTATGGTTCCGGAGGCTCTTGTCTTGTACTGAACCCCCCACCCCCACCGACCGAAATCATCACGAACCCCCTTCACACCTGGGTCTGTCCTCAACCAACGCCATGTTTTCATATATCTTCGGTTTCCTCGTGTTTGGGATTTCATTAAAGCTTGTTTTGTTCATTTATTCATTTATTCTCGTAATGCGGTTCAGTTTGACTGGTGTATTTCGTCAGTTCTCTTCGCCGATGAACCATTATGGATAACCCCAGTGCTGAAGATCATCAGCAGAGGGAGAACTTTGGTGCGGAACCAAGCGGGAATTCTTGTTATCCTCACAAAAGATACAGACACATAGTAAGTATCACCAAGCGGATAATCAAATTAGCAAGATCCGCGGTGAGCGATGCGCGCTAGCCCCGTCCACTGGGAAAATCTTGTCATATTTCTCTCTCTCTCTCTCTCTCTCTCTCTCTACACGCACATACAAACTTACCTTTCCCCTGTCATTCCTGGCCCCTGTTGTCCTTCCCGTAAATG